>PITA01002947.1:0-23789 GCA_004023965.1 Spilogale gracilis
CTCTCTAAAAATAAAAAAATAAATAAAAATAACTATAACAACAATAATTTGTTAATGGATAAAAAAGGTAAAAAGCTGAATATTGAGACAGAAAAACATAAAAAATGTTGGAGGGGGAGACTAAAAATGTAGACCTTTAGTATGTGTGCAAAGTTCAGTTGTTTTTATCTTAAAATAGAGTGCTATAAAGAGGCAAGTCTCATGGTGACCACAAAGCAAAAACCTATTATAGACATACAAAAGATAAACAGGAGGAATCTAAGCATTCCACTATGGAAAAACATCAAATCACACAGAAAGACACAAAGAGAAGAACAAAGGAATAACAAAATAGCCAGAAAACAATGAACAAAATGGCAATAGGTACATACTTATTAAAAATTACTTGAAATGCAAATGGACTAAATTCTCCAATTAAAAGACATAAAGTGGGTGAGTGGATTAAAACAAAACCCAAAAAGCAAGAGCCAACTATATGCTTCCTACAAGGGACTCACTTCAGCCTTAAGGACACACAAACACTCTTAAGATATTCATAAAAAAACAATAAATAAAAACCTGAAGAAGACACAATAAATAGAAAGCTATTTCATACTCATGCATTGGAAGAATTAGTATCATTAAAATGTTCATGCTACTCAAAATGATCTTGATTCAATGTAATCACTGTCAAAATTCCAATGTACATTTTTACAGAAATAGGGAAAACAACAATAAAAACAAGCTAAAGTGTGTATTGAACCAAAAAAGATAGGCATCAATTCCTGATTTCAAATCATATTACAATGCTATGTCTACCAAAGCAGTATGGCCCTGACATACTAACACACACTTAGCTCAAAGGAACAGAATAGAGAGCCCAGAAGTAAACCACATTTATATATAATCAATTAATTTATTACAAAGTAGTCAATAATTTACAATGGGGAAATAACAGTCTCTTCAATATATGGTGCTGAGAAAAGTGGATAACTACATGTAAAAGATGAAGCAGAATGCCTTCCTTACACCACTATCAACAACCAACTCCAGATGGATTAAAGTCTTGAATTTAAGACCTGAAAATGTAAAACTCCTAGAAGAAAATAGGGGGGATAAGTTCCTTGACATCAATCTTGGCGCTGACTTTTTGGATTTAACACCAAAAGCAAACACAACAAAAGCAAAAATAAATGAGACTACAGCAAATTAAGAAGTTTCTGTGCAGCAAAGGAAACCATCAACAAAAATGAAAAGGCAACCTACAGAATGGGAGAAAACATTTGTAAATTGTATATCTGATAAGAGGTAATATGTCCAAAACATATACAGAACTACTCTAACACAATAGAAAAACAATAATATCATTAAAGACAAAACATTTGATTAAAATGTGGGCCAGAGAGGGCACCTTGGTGGCTCAGTCTGTTAAGTATCTGACTTCAGCTCAGGTCATAATCTTGGGGTCCGGGGATCCAGCCCTGCATTGGGCTCTGTGCTCAACAGAGAGTCTGTTTGTCACTCTCACTCCGTCCCTCCCCCTGCTCATGCCCTCTGTCACTCACTCTCTCTCCCAAATAAACAAAAAAATTTTTTTTTTTTTTAAAAAGGGCAGAGGAACTGAATGGGCATCTTTTCCAAAGACATCTATGTGGCCAACAGGCACGTGAAAATGTATGTCTTCAACATTACTAATCATCAGATAAGCGTAAATCAAAATCATTATGAGATACCTCACACCTGTTAGAAGGACTATAATCAAAAAGGCAAGAGATAACAAGTGTTGGTGAGGATGTGAAGAAAAGGGAACACGCGTGCATTGGTTCTGGGACTGTAAATCGGTACAGGCACTATGAAAACTTGTATGGAGTTTCCTCAAAAATTTAACAATAGAATTATCAAATGATCTGGCAATCTCACTTCTGAGTAAATACCTAAATAAAATAAAAACAAAGCTATTGAAGAGATATCTTATTTCTCCTGTTCTTTGAAGCATTATTCACAAGAGCCAAGATATGGAACATAGAAGATATGGAAACAATCTAAATGTCCATCAACAAATGAAGATGTATCATAAATTCAATGGAATATGACTCAATCATAAAAAAAAGTGAAATCTTGCTCTTCATGAGGGCATGATGAGACTAAGAGTATTGTGCTAAGTGAAATAGGTCAGACATAAAAAAACAAATACTGTATGATGTCACATATCGTATACAGTAGAATCTTAAAATAAATGAACAAACAAAACAAAACTCACCCTGCAGATACAGAAAACAGAATGATACTTGCCATAGGGGATGGGGATTGAAGGTATAAAAAAAATGGGTGAAGGAGATCAAGAGGTACAGAAGCCCAGTTATAAAACAGGTAAGACATGGGGATGTAGTGTGCAATCATGGTGACAACAGTCAATACTATTGTAGTGCATAATTGTAAGTCGCTAAGAAAGTAAGTCTTAGAAGTTCTCATCACAAGAAAAAAATTGTACATTTTCATGGTGATGGATGGCAATTAGACTTACTGTGGTAATCCTTTTACAGTGTGCACAAATATTGAACACATTGTATACTTAAAACTAATAGATTATATGTCAATTATACTTCAATTTAGTAAAATAAAATAAAATAAAACAAAATAAAACAAAATAAAGCTAGAGGGAAGCCAGTGTAAGCATCTTTGGTTATAAATCCATTTTTTTTTCTTTCAGATAATGTATTTTTTTTTTCTTTCAGATGACCTATTTATTTTGAAGGATCAGCAGGCCAAATCTAGACTGTTGCCTGCTTTATTTTGTCTTTTTGTTTTTTGAATTTTCTGGGCCTTCTAAGACTATAACTATCTCTCTCTCTCTCCCTTTTTTTTTTTTCCATGCCACTTGTTCGGAGGAAAATTTCTTTGATACACAGTCATACCCATTTCTTTATGTAGAGTCTTTGGCATGACTGCAGACTGGAAGGCCCTCAAAGTCTAAAAGAGTAACCCTCTGGTCTTTCACAAGAAAAAGTTTGTTAATACCTGCTAATACACACACACACACACACACACACACACACATACACAGTATATATGAAATAAAGTTTAACCTATTGTAGTAAGTTTTATATTTTATTTTACTTTATTTTACCTTATGTATGTCGTGAAGGCTGTTTAATTTTGGAGTATTGCTTATAAACCTTTCCTTCCATTTTTTTTAAGATTATATTTATTTGAGAGAGTGAGAGTGGGAGAGAGTACATGCATGGGTACAGGAGGCAGGGCAGAGGGAGAGGGAGAGAGAGAGAATCTTAAGCAGTCTCCTTGAAGCCTGGCGTGGGGTGGATCTCATGACCCTGAGATCATGACCTGAGCCAAAAACAAGAGTCAGACATCTAACTGACTGAGACACCCAGATGCCCCCTTCCTGTTTTCATTTTCCTCTCTCACTTCATTTGTCCTCTTTGTGTCACCCTCCAGCACAGATGACTCTACTAAGGCAACTTTAAGTTTCCTTAACTCTTCCTTCTCTTCATGTTGCATGGTACAGTATTTCTTCAAGGTTGAGAAGCTCAGTAAGAATCATGACTACAGAAATTCAGTAGAAAGAATGTTTATTTTGTGTATCCACAGCTTTTGTTTCTACCCACTCTTCCACAGTTGAAGAATACTGAATTAAAGGATGTTTTCATTTTCATTACCCCAGGTTTGGGAACATGTACATTTTTTATATTAAACAACGATGACCCAGATGTAGGCTCATATTTTCTAGGTTTGAAGGCCATACTTTCACTTGTTAACTGGTTGTCTATAGAACAAATCACATAGCCTCCTAGGCCTCAGTTTTCCTTTGTAAAAAAAAAAAAAAAAAAAAAAAGGTCTATTGTGAAAATTAGAAGACAAAATATATAGACTAAACATACAGCACTATAAAAGTGCTTAGAATAGAGCTGGTCACATACCAAATGCTCAGTTCTTGCTGACTTTTTAAATAAGCAAACAAAGTCACCGCCGTTACTGAATCTTCCTTGTGCGGAATTATCTCTGCATTGGTTAGGGATCCACCACAGCAAGAACCCTTCCTTTTAGGCAATAATAAAAAATAAAATATTATACCCTGCATTTACAAGTTTGATGATGTAATTCAGAACGTATTTCAAAATTTGAGATATTCCTAGGGCCCTAAATGTGAGAAAATGTCTCAGACTTGGATCCACCATTGCTCCTGTCTCAGACAATAGAACCATTCTCAGTGTAGATCTAACTGCTGATTGCATATCTTCTATTAGAAAAATCTTTGTAGAGACAGCATTTCATAGAGAAGGTTGAAAATTGCTTGAACTGGTAGAAATTTCAGAAGAAATAAGTGATTCAGGAATATAATGCTGAGTGTGTCCTGTGGTTAGGTAGTGGAGATAAAAGGATTTCCTTTGACCCTATGACAATGGTTATTGATTAGCTTGTGATGAAAATGAACAACTGTAATTCCTAGATGCTTTAAATACATGCTTCCATGTCATCTTTGGCTTTCATAGGTGTGTGTGTGCATGCACACATGTGTGCGTGTGTGTGTGTGCCCATGCCCATGCACACCAATTTTAAAAAAGCCAATAAAACCAGAGAAATTAATATCCTCTAATTTTTCATGTTTTATTATGAATGGTTACTCTATGCTGCTTCAGGCCTGTGGGATTTACGTGACAAGGCCCAGTAGTTCTGAAAATAACTGGATATTCTTCAACGTGTACAACTCACCCTCAAATCTGCTAGTTTAAAAAAACCCTCTATCTTGGCTTACTAGAAGGATCCTGATGCTGGAACAGAGTGGATTACATCTGAGAGAAATTCTTGTTTGTTATGGTTTCAAACCAGATAATATGGCAGATGATACTTCAGGCACTTTGATGAAATGGTTCTGGAAATCAATAAACCTTGAATTTCTGACACTTTTCTATGGACAAAATGATATCTATAATCAGTAAAAAAAAAAAAGTGCTAGCATTTCTGATACATATCTCACACATATAACCCTGCAGTTTACAAACACTCTATCTATGTGGCTGATGATGAGGTATACAGCTGTAAGTTAAGAAATGAGGGAATTAAGTCTGTATGTTAGTATTATTTGGTAATGGACACATTACTGTTCATTCAAGCGCACATTCAATATAAATGTATTAAAAATATTATATGTACATTATACATCCATATGAACGTACATACACACAAAGACCCTAAGTGCTAAAGGTGTCCTATGGGAACACTGATTTCACTGTATTTGATAGAGCTGCGTAACATGTAAGCTCTGTGCCAGATGCTTTATATACATTGATAAATCAAACCAATATGGTGTCACTCCTCAGTAATATACGTTTTAAAAGTTAGGAAAAACAGAAAATAAGGAGATAGACATAAAACTGCCATGTGTGATATACCCTGAAGTTGATAATATGAGAATCAGTGGTCAACAAAAACAGATTATAGTAGTATGGGAAAGCTTTATTAAGGTAGTGCGACCTGAATTTCGAGACTGAGCCAGTCAGATGAAGAGCCTAGAGACTGAGCATCACAGGCAGGATGAAAGACATGTTTTCAAGAACACTGAACCAGGAAAGAATTTAACAACACTGAAATCATCAAACACCAGCATAGCTGGAGAAGAGAGCTGGGGGGAAACCCCTCACAATGGGATTGGTAATGTGTTACTGGCTGGATCACACAGGTCCTTGGAATGTATTTAACAGTTTGGATTTTATTTTTAATACAAGGTGGAGCCACTGCCAGCCTTAAAGTACAAGAGTGGTCACTTAAATAATTGACTGTGGATATTACGTAATGTAAGCCTGACACAGAGAGAGCACACGGTAAAGGTTGGAATAACAGTTAAGAATATATTGACTCAATCCAGGAGAGGAAAGATGGTGGTTTCCCTGTGATAATAGCAATGGAAATAAAAATGGGCACATTCATAAATATTTCAGGACCAAAAAATGTCAAGAATTGGGAATGAATTAGATAGGTTGTGATAAATAATTCTTTAACATGCCATAATAAAGAATAGCAGTGATTTTACAAAAGCATTTCATAAAAAAAGTGAATTATGAGTCAGATTAAAAAATGAACTTTGGTAAGAGCTAAAGAAACCACATTTTATTCAGGGGTCTAAAACAGAGGTGTTTAGCCTGAGATCACAATGGGGATCAATCAAAGTAGTAATTTTTATTTTTAATATTTCAGAACTCATGCATTTTCTTTAATGAGACAATTTCAAATATCTATTTATGAGTGGATGTTTAGGGCTTGATATGGAGATACTTGGTTAGCTTTTGATGATGGAATTTATTTATTGTCTCCATGTGATTTATAATAATGAGTAAAATGAATTGCCTTTTAAAAAATATTTCATTTAGGCATTTGAGAGAGACAGAGAGAGACAGAGAGAACACAGAGAGGCAGAGAGAGAAGGAGAAGCAGGCTTTCTGCTGAGCTGGGACCTTGACATGGTGCTCGATTCCAGGACCCTGGGATCATGACCTGAGCTGAAGGCAGATGCCTAACTGACTGAGCCACCAGGTGCCCGGAATTGCCTTTTAAAATAGTATTTAGTAGGTGCGTGTGTGTGCACATATGTGTATGCAAATAAATTAGTAAAGCAATGGACCCTTAATATTAAAAATGAAAAAAAATACATAAAAAGGAATGAAGAATAAAATTAAAACATTGTTTTTCCACTTGCTAGCTGTGTGTCCCTGAGAATGTTACTTAGACATTTGACCTTACATTTCTTCTCCTCTAAAAGGAATAAAATAATACTCAGAGCAATAATGTGGAATAAAGTACAGTACTGACATATGCAACATTACATACAGAGTGAAATAAGTCAGGCTAAAAATTCCATTGTATAATCCCCTTTACATGACATTGTACAAGCTAAAACTATTGGACTAGAAAACAGATGAGTGGTTGCCCAGGGCCTCAAGTTGGGGAATGACTGACTACAAAGAGATATAAGGGCAGAGGGTAGGTGTAGGGGGGTTCAGAGGTGGTAGCAGTTGGACAGTGTTATATTTCCATGGTAGTGCTTAAACAGCTCTCTACATTTGTCAAAACTCACAAAACTATGCATAAAATGGGTAACTCCACTGCATATAGTTTATACCACAAAGAACAAAATAAACACTAATATTATACTGTATGTTAACTAGAATTAAAAAAAAAAAAAACTTGAAAAAAAAATAAACAACCCTCCCGCCCCGAGCAAACTAGGAAAAGAAGGGAACATCAATACCACAATAAAAGACATCTAAAAAAAATTATAGCTACCCTCACTCTTCACATGAAAAACTTAGTTTCTGCTTAAAGATGTCTGCTCTCACTACTTTTATCTAACACTGTTCTGTAGATCCTATCAAGTACTATAAGTCAAGAAAAAAATATTTTACAGATCGGTAAGGAAGAAGTAAACTTCTATTATTTGCAGACAACATAATTATGTATGCAAAACCCACAAAGACTGTATCAAAGACCTATTAGAACTAATCACTGAATCACTAATCACTGAACAATGTCCCAGAATACAAAGTCTTTATACAAATCAATTGCATGCCATATGGTAAACACTTCCCAAATAACACTCAAAAAACTACAGTATTTATAACAGCATAAAATAAAATACCAAGGAATAAATGTGACAAAAGTTTCCCAAGATCTATATGCTTAAAAACACAAAATGTTACAGAGGGAAACTAAAGAAGATATAAATAAATTTGGACTCTAAGGTCATGTTTTGGAACACTCAATATTTTTAAGATGACAATCCTACACAAAGAGATTTATATATTCAATGCACTCAAAATCAAAACCTTAACAGGTATTTTTGACAAAACTGACAAGTCAGTCTTAAAATTTATACAGAAAGGCAGGGGAAGTAGGATAGCAGAAACAAGTCTGAAGAAAAAACAAAGTTGGAGGATTTAAAATAAGTGATCTGGAGACTTAGAAAGATTAAAGTTATTACTATGAGTATTGGTGTAAGGATGGACATATTAATCAATATAATAGAACAGATAGTCCAGATAGACCCATATTACATGGCCATTTTTTGTTCTTTCATCAGTGTTGCTAAGGTCATTCAACAGGGAGTAGCTAGAGTTTTCAACAGATGGTGCTAGAACAACTGATAATAGGTATTGGGAAAAATTGATCTTGACCTTCATTTCACAGATACACAAATTAAGTCAAAATGGATCAAATATTTGAATGTTAGAGCTAAAATTATTAAACTTATAGAAGAGGCACAGAAGAAATCTAAGACCTTGAATTAAGTAAGTAAAAATTTTATATAAACATGACACAATAAACGAAACTATAAAAGAAAAACTGGATATAGGGGACCTGGGTGGCTCAGTGGGTTAAGCCTCTGCCTTTGGCTCAGGTCATGATCTCAGGGTCCTGGGATCAAGGCCCGCATCGGGCTCTCTGCTCAGTGGGGAGCCTGCTTCCTCCCCTCTCTCTGCCTGCCTCTCTGCCTATTTGTGATCTCTCCCTCTCTCTGTCAAATAAATAAATAAAATCTTAAAAATAAAAAGAAGAAGAAAAGAAAACTGGATATAATGAACTACCAAGATCATGAACTTTTGCTTTTCAAAAGATGTAGTTAATAACAAGGAAGTTGTAAGGAAGAAGATTTTTGTAAACATATCTAACAGGGCTTGTATCCAGAATATATAAAGAACCCATGCAACTCAATAATTTAAGAAAAATATAGTCAAAATATTTGAACTGACATTCCAAATGCTGATATAAGAATGGCCAACAAGCACATCGAAAGATCCCTGACATCATAATCATCAGAAAAATACAAATTAAAATCACAGAATTACCATTGAATTCCCAACCAAAGATCTAAGCTTGAAAGAACGATATCAAGTGTTGGTGACGAGGTGGGAAGATTAGAACTCTCAAGTGTTGCTGATAAAAATGCAATGAGATAGCATGATTTTGGAAAAGAGCATGGTAGTAACCTATAAATCTAAACATTCATTTATTTTATTACCCAGTAATTCCACTTTCAGGTACTGACTCAAGAAACATAAAAACTTAAGCTCATAAAAGGATGTGGTATGTATATGAATGTCTATAGCAACAAAAATTATAGTAATAACAACAATAAAAATAAATCAATAAGCTACCCACATATCCAACTAAAAATATCTCTAATGCAACTAGGAAATTGATAAAAAACTTCAAGATATATTTTGAGAAAATTATATGGATAATGGTATATAAAAACCTAAGAAGTTTGTAAAAAGGTATGACACTTTATCTCATATAAATATTAAAAATCATATTTTTAAAAATATACCTCTAGTATAAGTTCAAACCAAAATATTAGTCAAATACGTGTTCTAAGAATGGTAGATCTTATCTCTCTAATGCCAGACATAAGACCAGGAGCTCTTGAAGATCATGCTTATAAGGAAAGTGAGAATATCTATTCCAGCTATTCTAGTCCACTTGTTTCTGATTTCAGAAAAATCTTCTAAAATGGGCGCCTGGGTGGCTTAGTTGGTTGGGTGACTGCCTTCGGCTCAGGTCATGATCCCGGAGACCCGGGATCGAGTCCCTCATCGGGCTCCCTGCTCGGTGGGAAGCCTGCTTCTCCCTCTCTCACTCCCCCTGCTTATTTTCCCTCTCTGGCTGTGTTTCTCTCTGTCAAATAAATAAAATCTTTTAAAAAATAAAAAGAAAATCTTCTAATGATCTAGAGATAGTTGTGTTATGTAATGAAAAATGTGAAGCCGGTATTAACTTATGAAATACATATGAGGTATGAAGCCAAACATGAACAACCTATAGACCCAGTTTTAAGCTACTCAGGGCAAGCTGTAATTTAATTTTATTCAAGTATGTGTCTGGAAACGACTAGCGATCAAGGCAATAATTTAGTTCAATATATTTGGAGAAAGGAAGCTTCAACACATACTTTCTTATCATACATGTGATTTAAAATATGTGAAAAGCTTAAACTTTTTAAAATATAGATTAAAAAAACACGTATGTTCCACAGTAGTTTCTAATAAAATAACTGAATTGTTAAAACCTGAAATAAAATAAAGAAATAAATCTTAGTGATATACAATTATCCTGGCAGCAAGGAACCTCTTAAGATGCTACAATTAATGTACCATAGTACAAAGCAATTTTGAGTCATACCTACATATCTGAAATTCTAAACTGCATTCCTTGGGGTGGTACTACAAGATTCCACCAGTAAACTAGGAGAATTTCCAAAAGAATGAGAAGATGTGTTTTGTTCTTGCTGCACAATCATCTCTAAGAACCACTGAAAAGGAAGATCCACTTCAGGGGCAAAAAGGTGAATTCTCTGCTAAATAAACAAGTCATTCTTAATGTTTTTGAGGAACAAAAGCAGCCACTTCTTGGTAAAGAGACACTTTAGAATGAGAGGAAGAAGGAAAACACTCCTAACACTACTGATGCAAGCAGAGTATCACAAACCATGAGAGAAGGTGACTGTACTTTCAGGATCTTATGGGATAATAGTTTTCTTGAAGATCACATTTTAGACATAGAAAAGTAAACTTACACTTGGGATAGTGCATCTTAAATGAATAATTTAATGGAACTTGAATCTTTAATATTTTTTTTAGCTATAAGAACTCCATTGCAAAACAGTTTTTTCCAATGTCTCCTATTTATTCTTACATAATTATTACTGACTCCCATCACTGAGTATTTGATGTGGTTTAAGGAAAAACTGCTCATTAATGTGGTGTGACTTATAAAAACACCAAAAAAATACCTTATTCCTAAATAATTTTCAATAGTATCCCGGATGTCAATATTAGATATTTATTGAAGAATATTTATTCATTTACAGAATAATTTTTGTACTTATTTTTCCTTTAAGTGGATACAGATGAGTTTATCAGACTGAAGCAGTCAGTACAGTCCTTGGCCTGTGGAAAAAGGAATGATACTACAAAAAGGAGTGGGGATAAAAGCCACTGAAGGAAAAAGAAAAATCTCCTTCAAAATGTGAATCGTGCGGGCGCCTGGGTGGCTCAGTGGGTTAATGTCTCTGCCTTTGGCTCAGGTCATGATCTCAGGGTCCTGGAATTGAGGCCTGCATCAGGCTCTCTGCTCAGCAGGGAGCCTGCTTCCTCCTCTCTCTCTGCCTGCCTCTCTGCTTACTTGTGATCTCTCTCTCTCTCTCTCTCTGTCAAATAAAAAAATAAAATAATCTTTAAAAAAAAATGTCAACCATGCTAATAAGCCTAGTGTGGTAGCTACAAATACACCGGAGATATACATAGAATGGGTACCAATACTGCATTAGTCTTGAGTTCTCAAAGAAATGGAACTTGTAGGAGATTTATATATATATATATATATATATAAATATATATATATATATATAAAATTATGCATGTTGTAATAATGTATGTATATATTTATATACTATCTATATATAACTCTAATCTACATCTATCTGTCTATGGGGGGAGAGAGAGAGATGGAGATGGAGATAGATATAGAGATAAGAGGGAGGGTGAGAGAGAGAGAAGGAGCTAGAGTGGGAGAGGAAGAGATAGGGGAAGGGGGAAGGAGAAAAAGAAGAGGAGAGGGAGATTAATTTACTATAAGGCATAAGCTCACACAATTATGGACACTAAAAAGTCCAAAGACCTACAGTAAGCAGGCTGGAGACCCAGAAGAGGCACAATGGAAGAGCTCCAGAGCTAGTCTGAAGGCTGAGATCTGGGAGAGCTAATAGTGAAAGTTCAATTCTAAGTAAGTCTGAAGATAGGAAAAGACCAATGTTGAAGCCCAAAGACAGTCAAGAGAGAGAATAACTCTTGTTTTCCTTTTAAAATTTTATTTACTTATTTGAGAGAGAGAGATAGAGGACCCTGAGATTACCACCCTAGCTGAAGTAAGATGCTGAACTGACTGTGCCACTGAGGTGCCCCAAGAAATAGGGTTTTTTGTTTAAATATTCAATTTATATATTTGACAGAGAGCACAAGCACATGCATGAGGAATGGTAGACAAAGAGAGAAGCATGCTTCCCTTTGAGCAAGGAGGCTTGATGTGGGGCTAGGTTCCCTGGGATCATGACCTGAGCTGAAGGCAGATACTTAACGGACTGAGCCACCCAGGTGCTCCGTAATAACTCTATTTTAATAAGGTTTTTACTCTGTTTGGGCTTTCTTTCTTTTTTTTTTTTTTAAAGATTTTATTTATTTGACAGAGAGAAACACAGCCAGAGAGGGAACACAAGGAGGGGGAGTGAGAGAGAGAGAAGCAGGCTTCCCCCGAGCAGGGAGCCCGATGTGGGGCTCGATCCCGGGTCTCCGGGATCATGACCTGAGCGGAAGGCAGTTGCCCAACCAACTGAGCCACCCAGGCGCCCCTCTGTTTGGGCTTTCAATGGATTGGATGAGGCCCACTCACATGGGGGAGGACAATATGCTTTACCTAGTCCACTAATTAAAAGGTTATTCTCATCTAGAAAAACCCTCAACACACAGAATAACGTTTAACCAAATATATGGGCACCTTGTGGCCCAGCCAAGTTGACACACACAAAAATTCATCACAAATTCTTTCACATATTTCAAAGGGTGACCACCATAAATTCTGTGTTCTGAGTCAAATGACAAGGTTGTTTCTAGCAGAAATACAGAGGAAATCTTAGAAATATAGTTTAATATTCTCATTTTACCACTGAACAAGGTAACTTTCCTAAGGCGACAAAGACTAGCAAAAGGCTGAAATACAGAATTTCCTAAACTAAGTCTGTAAACTAAGTTAATTTATAAACAGTGACTACACCCTCTCGGTTTCACTCTAAGTACAATTATGGGAAAATTTCTGAGAGTAAAACAAAAATAAAACAAACCTTTCAAATGGCAAGGGATTATTTACTAACATATAATGTATTATTTGTTTCAAGGGTACAGGTCTGTGATTCATCAGTCTTACACAATTCACAGCACTCAGCATAGCACATACCTTCCCCAATGTCCATCACCCACCCTCCCCATCCCTATCACCCCCCTCCCCTCCAGCAGCCTTCAGTTTGTTTCCTGAGATTAAGTCTCTATGGTTGGTCTCCCTCTCTGGTTTTGTCTTGTTTCATTTTTTTCCTCTCTTCCCCTATGATCATCTGTCTTGTTTCTCAAATTCTGCATATCAGCGAGATCATGTAATTGTCTTTCTCTGATTGACTTATTTCACTTAGCATAATACCCTCTAGTTCAGCCATGTTGTTGCAAATGGCAAGATTTCATTTTTTGATGGCTACCATTAATATTCCATTGTACATATATACCATATCTTCTTTATCTATTCATCTGTTAATGGACAGCTAGGTTCTTTCCATAGTTTGGCTACTGTGGACATCGCTGCTATAAACATTGGGGTACACATGCCCCCCTGAATCACTACATTTGTATCTTTGGGGCAAACACCCAGTAGTGCAATTGCTGGGTCATATGGTAGCTCTATTTTCAACTTTTTGAAAATACTGTTTTCCCGAGTGGTTACACCAGCCTGCATTCCCACCAACAGGGTTGGAGATTCAGGCAAGGGATTATTTATAAAGAAGTGTTTTAACTTATAATCTAAGTGCCAAACAGTGATGGCCCAAATTCCAATTCTACTAGTTAATTTGCTGTCATATTGGACAAAATTATTTTTACATGTTTTTTGTTAATTGAGGTATTACATATATATCAGTGAAATATTACCCTTTTATAGGAATACAATATGCCAGGGTTTTTGGCAAACTTAGTTACTCATGTAACCTCCACCACAATCACCAAAATTAATATATTCATATTCAATATCCTTTCCCTACCCTCTGCCTCTGGCCATAATTTATCTACTCTTTGTCCTCATAGTTTGGCCATTCCAAAATGCCATCTAATGAAAATATACAATATATAGGCTTTTAAATCCCATTTATTTCACATAATCTTTTGAGATTAATACATGTTCTAAGATGTATCAATAGTTCATTTTTTTACTGAGTAGTATTCCTTTATTTAGATATACCACAATGTTTTTACCCTTTTGTCAGTTGATGGGCATTTGGGTAGCCATATATTTATTTTTATATAAATAGATATTCCATTTATGCTGGGTAAATATCTCTGACTTGGTTTGCTGGAATATCACTCTTCATGGTACATGAATACCTCATAATTCATCAGAAACCATGAATATTTTCCTGGTTAGCAGGAAAACGGAAGCTAATAAAGGCACAATAGTACAGATGAGTTAGGCCAGATGCTGAGTTAACCAAACTGAAAGATATCTGATAAAGAAAGAGCAGAGTCTATTGGAAAAGTCACTCTGGTTTAAGATAATATTAATTCTGAGATAATTTTATACTCTGTGATTCAATTTCTCAAATAATAAAATGAGGAAAATGATAATACCCACTCTATAGGCCTATTCTAAGGATCAACGGATTTAATGTATGAAGGAACTTTTTAAAAATGCAAATATAAATATGGTTTATAAAGATGATGCTAATAAGATTATATTATTTATATCATCTCTATCAAGGTATACAGGTCAATTTAGTCTTGAAGAACTGCAATGTAATATAATTGTTCTTATAAAAACTCTATCCTAATGTGTTTATTCACTCAACAAATATTTACTTGGTACATACTGTGTGTCTAGGACTTAAAACATAGCATTAAATAAAACAGATTAAATTCCCTTGCTCCATCAGAGATTTCAGCAACTTAATGCACAAACGAAATAAGTAAATTACTCTACCAGAATATAATATATGCTACTGAGAAAAGAAAAGCAGACAGGGATGAATTGGTGAGTCAGAGAGGGATAGTGAATTAAGATTTTTTTTCCCTGATAAATTATAGCCCATTGAGGTCAGAAAATGCCTTTTTGTGAATGGCATACAACTGGAAATAATTGAAGGAGGATATGAACTATATAAGCAGCTGGAGCCAGGTCTGTTTAGACAGAGGGATAGATAGGATTGGAGTATGCCTGGCATCTGCAAGGAAAAGTAATGAGGGCAGGAGAGAAAGTGAGAAGAAGAGTTATAAATGAGGTGAGAGATATGAAGGGGAGAGTGGATATGACCTTATAGGTCCTTATAGGTCCTTTAAACCACTATCATGAGGGTTTTCACTTTTACCTTGAATTATACAGAAAGCCATTGGAGTGTTTTTAGCAGAGGACCTTATCCCCCCCCCCCCCGTGTATTATTTTCCTACTGCTGTTTTAACAAGTTGCCCCAAATTTAGTAACTTAAAAAATAACACAAATTTATTTTCTTATAGTTCTGGAGGTTGCAAATCTGAAATGGATCCTACTGGTTAAAATTAAGGCAATGGTGAGGCTGTATTTATTCTTACCAGAGCTCAAGGGAGAATCTCTTAACTTGCCTTCTCTGCATTCCTTTGCTCATAGCCCCTTCCTTCACTTCCAAAGTCGACAATATAACATCTTCAAATCTCTCTCAGACCCTTTTGCCTCCTTCTTATGAGGACACTTTTATGTTCAGCCCATCCAGATAGTCAAGGATCATCTCCCCATCTCAAGGCCCGTAACTTAATCATGTCTACAAAGTCCCTTTAGTTGTATAAGGTAATATATGTATAGGTCCTGGGGATTGGGATGTGGACACATCCTGGAGGAAATTATTCTGCCTACCACAGTCTGTCAAGAGGTAATAATGCTTTTGACGCTACTAAAGGGTACTGAATAGAAAATTAAAAAGTGGCAATATTTATCCAACATTTAATACTACTCAGGGGGGCACCTGGGTGGCTCAGTTGGTTGAGCAACTGCTTTTGGCTCAGGTCATGATCCTGGAGACCCCGGATCGAGTCCCACATCGGGCTCCCTGCTCAGCGGGAAGCCTGCTGCTCCCTCTCTCACTCCCCCTGCTTGTGTTCCCTCTCTGGCTGTGTTTCTCTCTGTCAAATAAATAAAATCTTTAAAAAATATATTAAAAAAATACTACTCAGGAAAAAAGGTGTTCTGGGTCTGGACATGATATATTCATATTTGTTCTAAGAACCTCTTCAGTGCAAAGGATTAAGAAAAACAATCTAAATGCTCCAGCTTAATAGAACTAGAATTTTAAAAAGCTCAACCTCTACACAGTCTATTTTGGTATTGACTACGATGGTTTCTGATCCATGTATTGACCTTACAGGTCATTGTGTTTATAAGATGTAGGTGCCCACAACAATTAATTGATGCGGGTGATCCTTCTCCTTTCTTGTCATTTTAAGTAATTTAGACATTCTTATATTTAAATAAGTTCCATTTGAGTGTGGTTAATGGAGTCTAGCTTTAGAATTTAAATTCTATTTTGGGAGCCAGACAAATAAAACCAGATTTGAGGGCTATAAACTGAGAACCAAATTGGGGGCCATGGTGACCCAATGGATTTGGGGATAAATTGCAAGATGCTCACAGGGAGCAAATTATCTGGTCTCTAAATAACTAATATTCATTCAGTTTTGGTGACTCTTATTTAATAACAAATAGCAATAATAATGATAGTTAATATACATTGGGCACTTAAGTGCCACTACTATACTAAATTATATTCATATATTATCTTTTGTTACAACCTTTTGATATGGGTACTCATACTAGCCTCATTTTACACATGAAAAACTGAGACAGAATCTAAAAAACCTGACCATGTTTACAGAGCTTAATGTCAAATGTAATAAAATGACTGAAGAGCAAATAGGGCCCTTGAGAAAAAAGAAGAAATTTCCATATATGAAAATACCCAGCACACCAAAATATTCTTTATGTTTTTCTATCAGAGGTTAGATAATATAAACACAATTTACATAATACCATTATGACTAGTGTTGATACTGGAGATATACATCTACATCTGTATATAATTAAACTTCAATATCAAAACATACAAGTATAACAACCAGATTAATGATAAATACTTACATCTGAGACTAAATGAAAGGTCTCCCACATTTATTTTATATTGAAACCAACTGGATTTAAGTTAAAAATAATTTTACTTTCCATTTATCTTCAGATGAAAGGAAGAAAACAATAATTGGCAGCTATATACTTTTTTTACTATACTAAGAGTGGTCATTTATAACACATCTGTAAAGCTAATTACAGAGAAGGAATTTGTGCTGACTTGATTTCTGTAAAAATGAAGCTCTCACTTTTTCTTGTCTTTCTTTCAGTAATTACTAGTTAAGAGAATGAGTTTCTTATATTTGAAACCAGTTGGTAAGGGGACTATATTAGCTCTTTTCAACATCTTATTCTTTAAACCCATTTTTTTTCCACAGGGCACAAAGCATCCATTGATTATAGAAAACAAAAGCGCAGATCATAATATCATCTTGGAAGCAGTGATATTGAAATTAGGGTATCAAAGTATTTTCTGGCATTTCAGACACACAAACATGCTAAGTAAAGTGAGGCTAACTTCCTTTTGCTGTAGGTGATGAAACTCATTGTAACACAGCACTTGGGGATTTAGCTGGTTATATACTGATAATACACCAAGCACCAGTCATCCCAAGGGAAAACACTAATTCCCGACATCAAATTCTTATCCATGGTGATTTCGCTTGTGACCCTGCATGTTGAAGGCACAGTTATGAGTAAGTGGTAAACTCTGTTATATGATGTGTTCTCCAATCTACCATGACTCATGAGCTAAATTTTATGATGTCTGCTTTTGGAGCATGTTTCAGGTTGTGCAAATAAAATGTACCTCATCAAAAGTTAAAGAAAAGCAGAATTACAAGTGATGACAGCATTGTAGAACATTGACCTTTTCACATTTATCATGTGCCTCCAATGCCTCTCTAATGGATATCTTGACATTTTCATTTGAAACGATTGTTGTGTTCTCTGACATTTTTGTCTCTGTCATCAAAATCATAGGGGTTAGCAGCAATTGTTTGCAATTACCTGGCATACAAAATCATTTGCAGGTATAAGAAGCATAAAAATACTTTTTAACACAAAATGTTCCAGGATATACCTCAGAACACCCATATTTGCATTTGTAAGTGATCCACTGGTTCACCTGATTTGATAAGTTTGGAACTATAAATGTTGGAAATGTGTATAGCATACTACGTTTTCTTGAGTCTAAATGTTTTTTTCAAGTAGAAATTCAGCTGAATGTTTGTATTCTCAAAGTTTTGTGGCAATTTTTTAAAGTTTATTTATGTTTTGTGTTGTTTTACTATAACATGAAGAATGCAAACATGAACTTTAATTATAAGTATGCATGTATGTATATTTGCTTACAGTTTCTTTATTATCTAAGATTTGAAACTTACCAAAATAGATTATAAAAAAGTAAGAATAAGGAGAAATTGAAATTAAAAGTACATGAGAAAATTAAAAGGCAAAGGCAAGATCACCACATGGAAAGGCATATTATATGAAAATATATAGTTAATAAAAGTAGACTCCAAATGTGATTCTGAAGTTCATGGAGGGCAAAGCACAAAGGAAAAGTTATAAGATTCAAAGCAAAAAAATGATTTTTTTATGTTCCTATAGAGACAAATATGATTAACTTTGAAAGAAATCAAAAATTGTTACTCAAATAAGTGAAGATTTGAGAATTATTTCATCAATAAGTATAATTTTTAGAATATTGGCAGTTTGGGCATGGGATCAGTTTAAAGTATTCTAACAGTAATAGTTCTAAGAATAACGTGATTTCCTAATTACAGAAATTAAAATATGGTTCTATTTTCATAAATCAAGGATGGTTATTCATATAACAAATTTGTTTGTAACAGTGTATAGTCATGAAAGAGAACTCAAAATATTTGTTATCTTCATTCTTAAGTTGACAAATGGCTACAGCAATTAATATTTTAATAGTTACAGAGCTTCAGGAAGACTTTCCTCTTTGCTTATCTAGCATCAGATTCCTGTTTTTCATTAGTTTGGGAAGTATAAAAGCAATATTTGACATATGCAAGAAATGTGTTCTTGGACAAAATTAAAAATAAAAGCAAACAGGTAGCTTAGAGGCACACATCAACTGATGGAGTAAATCACCAAGGTGAAATTCCGTTATATTTTGACCTTCTTTGTTTCAGAGTGACTCAAAGATGTCAACCTTTTACTATGTTTTGACATTTTCCACTTAATCTCGGTATGATAGTCAAAATAAGACCTTTCAGAGATACTAAAGCAAACATTAGTGTATAAGCATGCCAGTGCTTAAATAAAGCCCAAATGGAATTCAACTCTGCCTGACCTTACCTTCCTATGCCTTGCCAGGAGGAGGGTGTTATTCTAGAGTAATTTTAGTAAAATACTAAGAAAAGTATTGGTTTAATCCAGCATAAATTCATACAGAAACAGGTAGCTCAAGGTTCATGTTATGTTACTCTCACATAGACTACCTCTTGGGTTTGGTTTCCTTATCTTGCTTGACAGCTCTCATAGGCCAGGTGCTTATCAGCTCCTCTCTCTCTCCCTCGCTCTCCCTCTTCCTCTCTCTCGCTCTTCTACACTCTTTTAATGGTCTATTTATGATCAATGGAAGAGGCACACATTTGATCCAGCATATATTACAATGATGTTATTTCATAAATCCTAGCTTTATATTCTGCTGCTTATCCTTATTTATTATGTTTAAGATAGATGTCAGTGCAATAATGCTCCCCAAATTCCAGGGTACATGTGAAGTTCTTCTCATTAAAGAAAAACCCACAGAACCTTTTTTTTTTTTAAGATTTTATTTATTTATTTGACAGAGAGAGAGATCACAAGTAGGCAGAGAGAGAGGGGGAAGCAGGCTCCCTGCTGAGCAGAGAGCCCGATGCGGGCCTCGATCCCAGGACCCTAAGATCATGACCTGAGCTGAAAGCAGAGGCTTTAACCCACTGAGCCACCCAGAGACCGTCACATATCCATTTTTTCTGTGGAAAAAGTGAGACGACCAGATAAAGGAGAAAACTGTGAAATTCCTCCCTTAAATTTACAATCTCCCTATTGACCTACCCAAACTCTTCTGGTAGGCTATGGATGGGTAGTCAACTAAGAGTTCGATGCAATCTTGGTTCCTGTATACTTATTTTGAAAAAGACATCTCATATGGTCTAGCATAAACCCGCCAAAGCTTCAGAGAAAAAGCTAGGGAAAGAGTCTTTGGTAAATTAGGGCAATCAAAAGCTCCCATGTATGCCATGGAATTTAGAAAGTCACATTCATACTCAGAGCAAGATGTATGCTCAGACAAGATCTAAGAGATCCTCAGCTTTGACCTCTGGCTATTCTACAGACTTAGTACAAGCCTGTGTAAATGCTGAAGTAGTGTGTCCAACTGAGCCGACCTGCTAAGGTCAGAAGTGTTTGTTTTGTTTTTTATTTCTTTGTTCTTGACACTCAAGGGAATATCTGTAAACATAGTAACTGAACACAAGCTAAAAGAGACGAGACTGTGGCAATATACTATTTAAGAAATACAGCGTTTTCTGGATGTATTAATTAACTAGATGGGAGGATTCCTCTCACTATGTATATGTATATCAAATTGATACAATGCACACTTCATAATTTTTATTTATTTTTAAATTAAAGTATAATTGACATAAAATGTTACATTGGTCTCAGGTGTGCAACTACACCTGTAGTGATTTGAAGAGTCTGCATGTTAAACTCACACAGGTATACCCTCCATGCGTCACCATAGAAAGCTATTAGAGTACCACTGACTACGTTCCTTATGCTAACACCACAAACTTCAAATATGTTTTAATTTTATATATCGACTATACCTCAATAAACCTTAAATTAAAAAAATACATGAAAAAGAAAAAAATTAAATATGTTTTTTTGAAAAACAGTTTGGAAAAGTCACTAAACAAATGAACAACTAAAGCTTTTGATAATCCAAAAAGAAAACCCCAAAAAACAAAAAACCCCAAACCCAGTAAGCTATGAAGAATAGAGAGAATCTGATTATCACATTATAATATTCAATTTTCCAGGGTTTTAAAATTTTGTTTTAATATATTTCATTATAAACTTGTATAACATAATTTAAAAAATCAATTCCATTATAGTTAATGTACACTGTTATATTAATTTCACGTATACACTACAGTGATTCAACAATTGTTTTTTTAAAGATTTTATTTATTTGACAGAGAGAAACACAGCCAGAGGGGGAACACAAGCAAGGGGAGTGAGAGAGGGAGAAGCAGGCTTCCCGCAGAGATGTGGGACTCGATCCCGGGTCTCGCTTAATCAACTGAGCCACCCAGGCGCCCCTCAACAATTCTATACATTACTCTGTGCTCATTATGATGAGTGTACTTTTTAATCCCTTTCACCTATTTCACTCACCCTCCCCCCCTCCAACCTCCCGTCTGGTAATCAACAGTTTGTTCTTTATAATTAATGGTCAGTTTTTTGGTTTGTCTCTTTTTCTCTTTGTTTCTTGTGAAATTCCACATATGAATGAATTATATGTTATCTGTCCTTCTTTGTCTGACTGATTTCACTTAGCATTATACTCTCTAGATCCATCCATGTTGTTGCAAATGACAAGATTTCATTCAATAGTATTCCACTGTATATTTATACCACATCTTTATCCATTCATCTATTGATGGACACGGGTTGCTTCCATATCTTTTTTTTTTTTTGTAAATAATGCTGCAATACACATAGAGGTGCATATATCTTTTCAAATTGGTGTTTTCATATTCTTTGGGTGAACATCCAGGAGTGGAATTACTACCTCATATAGTAATTCTATTTTTAATTTTTTTGAGAAACCTCCATAGAGTTTTCCAGAGTGGCTACACCAGTTTGCATTTTCAACATTAGTGTACAAGGGTTACTTTTTCTCCATATCCTTGCCAATATTTGTTGTTTATGTTTTTGATTTTAACAGGTGTGAAGTTATATCACATCAGAGTTTTGATTTGCGTTTTCCTGATGATTAGTGATGTTGAGCATATTTTCATGTGTCTGTTGGCCATGTGGATGTCTTCTTTAGAGAAATGTCTATTCATGTTTTCTGTTCATTTTTAATTAGATGATCTGTATTTTTGTGTTTGTTGCATTGTATAAATTCTGTATATATTTTGGATGCTAACACTTTATCGGATATGTCATTCAGAAATATCTTCTCCCATTCAGCAGGTTGTCTTTTAGTTTTGTTGATTGTTTCTTTCAATGTGTAGAAGTTTTTTATTTTGGTGGAGTCCCAGTAGTTTATTTTTGCTTTTGTTTCCCTTATCTCAGGAGACATATCTCAGGAACAATGCTGCTAGAGCCAATGTCAGAAAAATTTCTGCCTGTGTTCTCCTCTAGGATTTTTATGGTTTCACATCTCATGTTTAGATTTTTAACCCATTTTGAGTTTATTTTTGTATGTGGTGTGAGAAAGTGGTCCAGTTTCATTCTTTTGCACATAGCTGTCCAGTTTTCTCCATATTATTTGCTGATAAAAACTTTTTTCCCCCACTGCATATTCTTGCCTCCCTTATTGAAGATTATTTGGCCATTTAATCACGGGTTTATTTTTGGGCGCTCTATTCTGTTCTGTTGATCTATGTGTCTATTTTTTGTCCCTGTAGTATATTGTTTTGATTACTATAGCTTTGTAGTATACTTTGAAAGCTGGGATAGTGATACCTCCAGTTTTATTCTTTATTTTCAAGACTGCTTTGCTATTTGGAGTCTTTTGTGGTTCCATACAAATTTTAAGATTATTTGTTGAGTTCTGTGAAAAATGTTGATATTTGATAGGAACTGCATTAAATCTGTAGATTGCCTTAGGTGTTATGGACATTTTAACAATATTTATTCTTCTAATCCATGAGCATGGAATATATTTCCATTTGTCTGTGCCATCTTCAATTCTTTTCATCAATGCTTTATAGTTTTTATAGTTTTCAGAGTACAGATCTTTTATCTGATCTTTTACAAATCTTAACTTTGGTTAAGTTTATTCCCAGGTATTTTATTATTTTTGGTGCAGTTGTAAATGGGATTGTTTTTTTAATTTCTTTTTTTGTCGTTTCATTATTAGTATATAGAAATTCAGTGGATTCCCGTATATTGATTTTGTATCCTGTGACTACTAAATTCATTTATGAGTTCTAGTAGCTTTTTGGTGGTCTTTCGGGTTTTGTATAGAAAGTATCATGTTAAAAAAAAAAAAAAAGGAAAGTATCATGTTACCTGCAATTGGTGAAAAATTTACTTCTTCCTTACCAATCTGGATGCCTTTCATTTCTTTTTCTTGTTTGATTGCTATGGCTAGGATTTTTCAAGACTATGTTGAGTAAAAGTGATGAGTATGGACAACTTTGCCTTGTTTCTGATCTTAGGGGAAAAGCTCTCAGTTTTCAACACTGAGTATGAAATTAGCTGTGGATATTTTTATATATATCATTATTATGTAGATGATATGTTCCCTCTAAATTTACTTGGTTGTGAATTTTTATCAAAAAGTCGATGTTGTACTTTGTAAAATGCCTTTTCTACATCTGTTGAAATGATCAGTTCATATTTATCCTTTCTCTTGTTGATGCAATGTATCACACTGATTTGTGAATACTGAACCACCCTTGAATTCCAAGAATAAGGGCACTTGATCATGGTGAATGACATTTTTAATGTATTAAATGTATCAATATTTTGTTGAGGATTTTTGTATCTCTTTTTCTATACTGTCTATATCTTGTTTTGGTATCAGGGTAATGTTTGCCTCATAAACCATGCTGGAAGCTTTTCTTCCTCTTTCATTTTTTGGAGTACTT
>PITA01002947.1:23889-149040 GCA_004023965.1 Spilogale gracilis
TTTTTTTTTTTTTTTTTTTTTTTTTTTTTTTTTTTTTTTTTTTTTTTTTTTTTTTTTTTTTTTTTTTTTTTTTTTTTTTTTTTTTTTTTTTTTTTTTTTTTTTTTCATTATGCTACAATTTCATTGCTAGTAATTGCTCTGTTCAAACTTTCTATTTCTTCCCAGTTCAGCTTTGGAAGAACCTATGTTTCTACGAATTTATCCATTTCTTCTAGGTTATCCAATTTCTTGGCATATAATTTTTCATAACATTTTGTTATAATCCTTTGTATGGTGTTCGTTGTAATTCTCTTCTGTCATTTCTGATTTTGTTTGGCTCCTCTCTTTCTATATCTTTCTGTCTCTGTCTTTATGAGTCTAACTAAATGTTTATCCATTTTGTTGATGGATATGGTTGATGGATACGATGGAAACCAACTCCTGGTTTCCCTGATCTGTTCTATTGTGATTTTTTGTTTGTTTCTATTTCGTTTATCTCTGCTCTAATATTTATTGTCTTCTTCCTTCTACGGATTTTAGGTTTTGTTTTTTCTTTTTCTCGCTTCTGTCAGTGTAAGGTTATTTATTTGAGACTTTTTTTTTTTTTTTTTTTTTTTTTTTTTTTTTTTTTTTTTTTTTTTTTTTTTTTTTTTTTTTTTTTTTTTTTTTTTTTTTTTTTTTTTTTTTTTTTTTTTTTTTTTTTTTTTTTTTTTTTTTTTTTTTTTTTTTTTTTTTTTTTTTTTTTTTTTTTTTTTTTTTTTTTTTTTTTTTTTTTTTTTTTTTTTGCTTCCTGAGGTAGGTCCTTCCCTCATAGAAGAGCTTTTGCTACATCCCAAAGATTTTGTACTGCTGTATTTTCATTTTCAATTGTCTCTGTGTATTTCTTGATTTCCTCTTTGATTTGGATGACACATTCATCACTTAGTAGCATGTTATTTAATCTCCATGTATTTGTGGTTCTTTTTAGACTTCTTTTTCTTGTGCTTGATTTCTAGTTTCATATCATGTGGTCAGAAAAGATGCATAGTATGACTTCAATCTTTATGAATTTGTTGAGACTTGTTTTGTGGCCTAACATGCTCTATGTCCACTTGAAAAGAATGTATATTATGCTGTTTTGAGATAGAATATTCTGAATATATCTGTTAGAGCTATCTGGTTCAGTTTGTCATTAAAAGCCACTGTTTCCTTGTTGATTTTCTGTTTGGATGATCTATCCACTGATGTAAGTGGGGTGTTATTAGTCTATTATTATCAATTACTTCCTCTATGTTTGTTATTACTTGCTGTTATGCATTTAGGTGCTTCCATGTTGGATACATAAATGTTTACAATTATTACATTTTCTTGTTGGATTGTTTCTTTTATGATTCTAGTGTGTTCTTTGTTTCTTGTTATAATCTTTGTTTTAAAGTCTATTTTTTTTTTCTGACAGGAGTATTACAATCTCAACTTTCTTTTCTCTTCCATTTGCTTGAAAAATGCTTTTCTATCCCTTCACTTTCAATTTGGATACATCTTTTGGTCTGAAATGAGTCTCTTGTAGGATGCACATAGATGGGTTTCACCTTTTTATCCATTCAATCACCCTATTTCTTTTGATTGGAGTGTTTAATCCATTTACATCCAAAGGATTTATGTACTTACTGACATTTTGTTACTTGTTTCATGGTTGTTTTGTTGTTGTTGTTTTTTGGTTGTTGTTTTGGTTCTGTTTGTCTCTTGCTCTCTTTTCTCATGGTATGTTGGCTTTCTTTAGTGATATACTTGAATTTCTTTATTTTTTTGCATATTCATAATCAGGTTTTGATTTTTGTTTAACATTAGGTTTATATATCATGTCTTATGCATATAGGAGTCTATATTAAGTTGATGGTTATCTAAGTTAAAATCCATTTATCTCTTGTTCCTACTCTTCATGTCAGGATGCAGAAATAGCCTTTTTTTAAAAAGACTTTATACTTGAAAAGTAGTTTAAATTCACAGCAAAATTAAAAGGAAGGTACAGAGATTTCCCCATATATTCCCTACCACACACTTGCATACCCTACTCTACTATCAATATCCTTCACTGGGGGTTAATTCGTTACAATTAATGAACCTACACTGACACATCATTATCACCCAAAGTCCACAGTTTGCCTCAGAGTTCAAGAGAATTTGGACAAATGTAAAGAACATGAATTCACCATTATGGTCATATATAGAATATTTCCACTGCCCTAAAAACTTTCTGAGTTTGACCTTTCATCTTTCCCACCAACCCAATCAACTCTTGGCAATACTGATCTTTTCACAGTCTCCATACTTTTTCAGACAATTTTCAGAATTTTATAAAGCAGTAATTCTGTAGCACATAGGCTTTTCATATTGTCTTTTCACTTAGTAATATGCATTTAAGTTCTTTCATGTCTTACCATAGCTTGATAGCTCATTTAATTTAATGTTGAATAATAATTCACAGTTGAGATGTATTACAGTTGATTTATCAATTTACATACTAAGGGACATCTTGGTTGTTTCCAAGTTCTAGCGATTAGGAATAAAGCTGTTATACACATCTGTGCTGGAGATTTTTGTTTGGACATAAATTTTCAATCCCTTTGACTATGATTTCTGGATTGTATTACAAGAAGATGTCTGGTTTTATAAAAATAAAACAGAACAAAACTTGCCAAACTGTTTTTCAAAGTGGGTACTAGTTTGCCTTCCCACCATCAATGAGAGGTCCTATTGTTCCACATCCTCAACAGCATTTGGTGTTACAAGTGTTCTGGGTTTTGGCCATTCCATCAGGTTCACAGTGGTGTCTATTGTTTTAATTTGTATTTTTCTGATGACATATCATTTGGAGCAACTTTTCATATGTTTGTTTGCCATTTGTATATCTCCTTTGATAAGGAATCAAGGTCTTTGACTCATTTTTAGATTAGATTACTTTCTTTTTATTAAGCTTTAAGGGTTATTGGTATATTTTGGGACAATGAATATTTATCAGATATGTTCTCTGTAAATATTTCCTGCCAGTCTTTGTCTTGTCTTCTCATTCTCTTGATGTTATCTTCTGAAGAGCAGACATCTTTAATTTAAAAAAAAATGTAGTTATCGATTATTTTTTCATGGATTGTACCTTTGTTGTTGTATCTAAAAAGTCAACTCCATATTAAATTCATCTAGATTTTCTCCTATGTTATCATCAAGTAATTTGCATTTTTGCATTTTATTTTATTTATTTTTAAAATTTTTTAAAAGATTTTATTTATTTATTTGACAGAGCAAAACACAGCAAGAAAGGGAACACAAGCAGTGGGAGTGAGAGAGGGAGAAGCAGGCCTCCTGATGTGGAGCTTACACTCAGGACTCCAGGATCATGGCCTGAGCTGAAGGCAGCCGCTTAATGACTGAGCCACCCAGGCACCCTTTGCATTTTATTTTGAGTCAGTTTTTGTAAAGGGGTAATGTCTATGTCTGTACTCTTTATTTGTTTGTTTGTTTATTTATTTATTTAATTATTTATTTTTAATATCCAGTTGTTCACATACCATTTGTTGAAAGGCTGCCTTTGCTTCATTGTATTGTCTTTGCTTCTTTGTCGAAGATCAGTTGACTATATTCCTGTGGGTCTGTTTCTGGGCTCTCTCTATTCTGTTTCATTGATCTATTTTTCCTATTCTTTTGCCAATACTATACTGTCTTCATTACTGTAGTTTTATAGTAAATCTCGAAGTTATGTAGTGTCAGTCCTCCAATTTTGTTCTTCTCTTTCAACACTGGGTTGGCTCCTCTGGGTCGCTTTCCTCTTTATAAAACTTAAGAATCAGTTTGTCAATA
This sequence comes from Spilogale gracilis, assembly GCA_004023965.1. NCBI lineage: Eukaryota > Metazoa > Chordata > Mammalia > Carnivora > Mephitidae > Spilogale > Spilogale gracilis. The sequence goes on from PITA01002947.1 coordinate 27,700, forward strand.
TCCACAAAATGACTTGCTTGGATTTTGACTGGGGCTGCATTGAACCTACAGGTTGAATTATTTCAACTCTTAGAAAATTATTATGATCTTTTAATAACACCTTTTTTCAAGGCTCATGGTATTTTGTAATATTAGAGTCTTTTAAACCAACAAAAGTATGTGCCACTTGAAGTAGTGGATATGGTTTCATAGAGTGTTTTTTTTAAAAAAGAATATATAGGTACTCTAACATAGATGAAATAATTATGTATTCATCAAATGAACAAATGAAAAATGAGTCCAAATGGTTGGAGAGGTTTGGGAGTGGTCTTTACTTTTCTCCTAAATGCTTTAATTTAAGAATCAATGGTCAAAGAGCAGGGCAAATCTGGCATATAATCCCGGAATCTGTGAATGAACATTAGAATCAGCATAAAATCAGCACCTAAAAGGGAATACTTAGGAAACCAAATGCTTTTAATGTCTTCTGAAGTGTTCTGGATTGAGCTCAAAACCTAATGCCAGCATTACCTGTCAAAAGTGTCACACAGTTCCAAGCAAGCCTCACCCATCAAATCACAAGGGATAGATAGGATCTTTGTAACAAAGGCATTCAGAAATAGGATGAGGTGAAAGTCCAGAGTTTCTCAACCCAAGTGATTCAAACAAATGAAAACAGCTGATACATTCTGCTTGGGATTTTGCAAGCCCTTATAAAATTTAAATTAAAAAAAATGTAGCAAAATCGTATACTGGCTAAAGATGGCTACGTTTTAGAGTACCTTTCTAAGATGTGGATTGATTTTCTTTGTCAAGTTACATTTCCACATTACTTATTGTCTTTGCCCTTTTTCTTTGTTATCATTGTCCATTTCAAAAAGTGTGACATGCTCATACTTTGAAAGGATAATTAAGAGATTTCCTTAATTTTTTTTTTAATGTGACAGTCTGATTCTTCTCTTTTCATAACCAAGTAAAGAAGCAAAGAAGATGGAAGGAAGGTTGATTGAGGAAGCCAAAAGGGAAGAAATTACTGCTTCTAATTATACAGGCCATTCTTTTAGGTACTGAAAAGTCAGGAGACAGGGGTATCTGGGTGACTCAGTTAAGCGTCTGCCTTTGGCTCAGCTCAGGATCCCAGGGTACTAGGATGAGCCCCGCATAGGGCTCCCTGCTCAGCGAGAAGTCTGCTTCTCCCTCTCCTACTCCCCCGTTTGTGTTCCCTCTATCGCTGTCTCTCTCTCTGTCAAATAAATAAATAAAATCTTACAAAAAAAAAAAAAAGGCAGGGGACCATGAAATAGGAGACAGAAGACCTTGGCTATACTTTGTTTTCAGAAAGCTGCATATCTTTGTCAACAATAAAATCACAAATGAATGATATCTCCTAACAGGAGCAGCTTGATAACATGAGAAGCCGAGAGAACACTGTATGTGTTACAAAACTCAGGTCTCAGGAAGAAATATTTGGTACAATGCCAAACTCAAAATACATACAATTACATTGCTACTTAATTTTATCCAGCTAGTCATACTGTATAGAGGTACAAATAAAAAATGTTAGACATAATGTTAAATTGAGTATTGACTTGAAAATCACTAAGATGAAGTATGACATTTAATTTTATGATCACATTTATTATAGACAAAGATAATTTCCACTGTCATCTATATTGTAGATTTTGAAAAATGGAACAATATTGAAAAAATGTCTGCCAACTAATATATATATTTCTTTAGAGTTTCTCTTTAAATCATATCCCCCCAAATATATAAAATGCATTGCTCTTTATAAAATATTCTCAGTTCAGCAAGTTACAGATGAGAGAGAGAAACAGAGAAAAGATTATTTGATTCAGCTATAGAGTAGGTTTTCTTTCAAGCAAGACTTCTTTGGAAATGTTAATTAGTTTAAAAAGAGTCAATGAATTTACTTATATTTTAAAAATGGGTCACAAATTATTTTCTAGTACATATTTAATAATTCTTTGTAATCATTTCAGTCTTCATTTTAAAAAAAACAAGTGTGAATACATGGAAAGAAATGCTTTAGATATACATTAATATGTTTTGTTTTTGAGAATGTAGGCAATATATAATGATTCTATAGACGTGTATTCTTTCAAATTAGAATTTTATATTGCTGGAAATAGTGAGACGAATTAGTGTTTCTATGCGGTCTTTTTTTCTTCTTCAAATATTATTGAACTTTAAAGGATGTCCATTTCCTCATCTGTATATTGTCAGAGTTGGAGAGTTTTAAGTCCTTTCATGTTCTAATATTTAGTGATACAATAGACATAATTTATAAAATGTGTAATAATTATCCTAGTATTCAATTCGGAAGTCAGATATACTCTGAAACATTATTCCTGAAAACAAAGTTTCAATTTAAGAGGAAAAGACACACACACACACACACACACACACACACACACACACACACACACTTAAATAGCAGTTCCCTTAACGTGTCTGCGAATTACCAAGTTGGTTTAGATTCCAGAAGGTAAGAAACGGAACACAAAAGACAGACCAAAAATGAGAAGTAAAACAGAACTTTCTGCAGTTTTATAGTGCCAAGTGCCAAGGAGGCAATGGAAGGTAATTCAGGAATTGTCAAAGGCAAGGAGCCCTGACGAACATCTAAGATTTTCACCTAAAAATGCTGAAGAGCTACAGTGTAGGAGTGTGGGCAAAACGAAAATTAATTTCTTACAAGGTCTGAAAACACAGCTTTGAATTGTCTCAGTTCTTTTTGGGAGAAAGGTAGTTTATCTGTATTCTAATTGTATCTAAAGCAAAACTAAATTCTCAACCAGAACATAAGTACTAAACATTCTAATACAGGGTCAAGAGAGCATCAGACTATCTTGTAAAAGGAACCAGGGGTTATTGGAATATGGAGGTGTAGGTTTTTAACAGGCTGTCAAGAGTTTAACTAAGCTACTCCATGGTACTGCTGTTTAATCATCGATTTTGTTTGGGCCAGCAGGCTGTGGGGAGCCTTCCACTGATACTAGCCCTTCATGTGATCACAATACCCTGGAAAACAGTCTGCAGAGTCATGAGCAGATATAAGTTCCTGAGAGGACCTCTCAATAGCCTTGGTGATCAGCAGCTCTGATGTCTCCCCAGGCCTTCTCCTTATGCATTTCTGTTATGGAGCTCACTAGAATTTTTCTTCTTTTTGGTCTGAATTGAGCAATCCATCCTTAGCCCGCAAATACAAAACATTCTACCTAAAGGGCCCTAATCAAGTCATGTACCTCAGGTTCTGCCTACGTCTCTGCCTGAACTTGCCTTGACCTTCTGGTGTGACCCCCTAAGACAAGCCAGTTACTTCCTCCAGGACGGGTGAATAAACTTCTCTACTCCAATCTTTTGTGGTCTTTTGTTCAATCAGGCTCATCATCCAGCAAAATTGCAACAGATACTGTGGTTAATATGTCCAAAAAAATCAGGAGAAAAGTAAGTAGTTTCAGTGGAGAACAAAATCTTTTAAAAAACTGAATTAGAATTCTAGAACTTAAAAGACAGCTTAATTGAAATTATGAACCAAATTGGTGAGTTTAGCAATAAACCAGATACTTCTAAAAGGAGAATTAGTAAATAGAAATATAAATCAATAGAAAACATTCAAGCAAAAGCATACAGAGAAAACAAAAGAAGAAAACATAAAGAACAGAATGAGAGAAATAGAGAAATATTGTACATGATTAAAACATCTAGCATGTATGAAGCTGCAACTCCAAAAGGCAGGTGAAATAAGCACGTTTTCAGGCAAATAAAAAACTGAGAAAAACCAACCCTGAAAACCCTGAATAAAAGGAGTTCTTAAGGCAGTAGAATAATAATTCTGGAAACATGCATGGAAATGCAAAGAAATGAAGTAAAATGACATGGTAAATATACATGCATAAAAACAGTATAAAAAGTAATAAAAAATGCCTGGGAGTTTAAAATATATGTAGAAATAAAATGCATGAAAACATTAACAGAAGGCAGAAATGGGCAATAGTAATTAAAGATAATTGAAGTTAGTGGGGGTAATTGCATTTTTCCGGAAGTGTTGAAAGCATTAATTTATACTCCACTAACTCATATATTCCGTAAACATTAAAATTCCTCTTTAAGAAAGGTAAAATACAATTAATAAGGAGCAGAGGAGAACTCATGAGGAAATTTTAAAAATATATTTCAACAAATAATAAAACACATGTTTATATACAAATGTTATGTTCTAATGTTATTTTTTAAAATTTATTTATTTACTTGAGAGAGAGAGAGGGAGAGAGTGCAAACAAGTTGGGAGAGGGGCAGAAAGAGTCTCAAGCTGACTCCTGGCTGATCAGGGAGTCTGACCTAGGGCTCCATCTGAGAACCCATGAGATCATGACCTGAAGGGAAACCCAAAGTCGGATGCTCAACCGCCTGAACCATCCAGGTGCCCCAGCTACTCTGGTGGTTTTTAATGAACATTTCCTCCATGTTTCTACAGCCTTATTCCACCTACTCCCCTTGAATCTCGTCAGGCCTGGATTTGAAATGATTCCAAAAGTAGACAAGAAAGAAAAGAAAAAGAAATATAAAACAAGAGAAACCACAACTAAAATGCAAGGTGGTGGAATAAAATGCAGATACTAACAATAACATTAAAGGTAAATGGACAAAATACGTCAATTTAAAAGACAAAAAATAAAGTTAAATTGGTTGAAAAAAACAAAACCCACTATGTGATGCTTATAAGAAATGTATCCTGTTTAGGGCGCATTGGTGGCTCAGGTCATGATCTCCAGTTCCTGGGATGGAGGCCTCCATTGGGCTCTCTGCTCAGCCGGGAGCCTTCTTCCTCCTCTCTCTCAGTCTGCCTACTTGTGATCTCTCTGTGTCAAATAAATAAATAAAATCTTAAAAAAAAAGAAATGTATCTTATTTATTTAAAGATATAGAAAGTTTAAAATAAATGGTGTTAAAAGTTATGCCATACAAGTAATAAAAGAAATCAGTTGTAGCTAATATAGCAACAGGTAGATTTTAAAGGAAGAACAAATACTAGAAATAAAAATGATTTTAAATGATTTTTTAAAAATGATTGAATGGTTACCTTATCCAGGAAGGTTTCTGAATTTCTAAATTTGAGTGTACTTAATAGTAAATCTCCAAGTACAAGAGAAGCAGGAAAAAATAAAACATAATATCAGATAGAACAAACAGAGCATAAATGATGATACAAAAGTGAATAACAACATTAAAATAAACAAATAATTGGCATTAGAACATTAAGGTACCTTACAAACTCAATATTGCATTTTTTTCCAACAGGCACATGGCACATTGGTCAATATCAGTAATATGTTGCTCCAAAAGCAATTTCAAAAAGTTCCAAAGAAAAATATTTTGCCACATAAGGATTTAATCTATAAATCTGTGAAAATCACCAAAATTTGTATGTATGTGTATCTGTCTCTGTGTGTTTGTGTATCTCACAGATCAAGAATGACGTACAAAAGATAGCAGAAAAAAATTAAGCAAATGGTACAACTAATGAAAGTAAACAGAAAACATACTGAAACTAGTAGAATGTAGCTAAAATAAGTATTATAGTTGGTTACTCTCGTGATCCCAAGAGAACCATTCCCATTTTTCCTAATGCCCTGGTGTTATCCCGTCTCATTGAATTTTGAAGAGGTCTATGACTTGTTTCCATAAATGAGTGAGGCAGAGGTGACCATGTACCACTTCAATGCCTATGCCCTAAAAAGTCCTGTTAATTGCTCCATGCTCTGGGGAGCCTGATGACTATACAAGATCTACCAAGAACTCACTACTGGAAATACCATCTAGAGAGAGACTGTGGAACAACCAGGTAGAGAGGAAGATGTCCCTAAGATCCCTCTATTTGGAAAAAGACTCAGAAGGACATGATCTCCTTGAGTCCAAGCTGAGCCCAGATTTTCTCTAGCATGGTTTTAGAAATATGAATGAGACCTTTTGAATGTCCAGCCCAACCGATGCCCCAGATGACTCCTTTCATCATGTCAAGTAGTAGATCCATCCAGCTGAGTTAACTCATTTGTTTAAAGGTAGCTGACTGTGGGACCATTTGATATACACAAGATATGCAATAAATACAATCAAGAAAGAAGCAATAGGGAACATTTCAAAAGCTTAATGTTAGGTTCTAAAAAGATAACAAAATGATAAGCCCCCACACAAGACTGACAAAGAATAAAAGAAGACATAAATAACAAATATCAAGAATGAAAAAGAGAACATTGTAGCAGGTTCTGTTTTCTGATTTGTGTACTTTTTTACATTTTTATTAAATTCCCTACAAATTGAATTAAAAATTAATAATCCCTGGTCCAAGTGATATCCAAGATCTACATAATCCATTTAAAATAATATGCAGATATTGACTTGGTATTAACAAAATGTATCAGCTAATCGTTTCTCTCCTTGAATTTTCCAGAGACCTTCCAGGAGCCACATCTCTAACAGTCTGATATTCTTTCTGTTACGAGTGAGCTGCTCAAGGGTGAGCAACTGATTTCTCTGCGAATTAACTGTTTTTACGCAAATTCCTAAGTAGACTGTTCACACTTAAGCCATGTGCTAAAATGTCAAAATCTGTCTCCTTGCATCTTTTCTACATACCATTGTCTAAATATAGTTCATTCTGGAGAAAAGATAAGTTTCTTCTGATCATTATGTCGGATTTTCATCTTGGTCTTAAAAATATTAACCTAAAACAAACAAACCAACCAAAACCAACCAAACAAAACCCAACAACCCTGTATCAACAATTTGGTACACACACTGGGTAGGAACCAGAAAGTGTGTCATTTTCCTACTGTATTTCTTTTTGTATAAATTTTTCTTCACTTCTCAAAGCTACATTTATTAATCTAACTTATATAATTGGGAACTCTATGAGGGAATCCTTCCTCAGTTTCTATGAAACAAAACTGCCATCGACATTTATTTGTTTTTTCAACTCAGTTTTGATTCCTCTATATCTATCTATCTAATATTATTCCTCAAACAAATCAATAATAGTGTTTCTTCCATATCTTCTTACTCAATTTGCAAAAGATGATCTAGCTTAGAGAAAATAGTTTTGGGGAGTTCTTAAGAATCATCATCATAATCATAATATATAATCATAATCATAATATATATATATATATTTTTTCCTGCCCAAAACTTCATGTACCTAGAGAAAAATTTTCATAAGGGCATGCTGTAGAGACTGTTTCTAAAAAAATGTAAATAATCGTTATGCTTGTGATACCACTCATCTGATTGCTTTTTCTTGTTGTTTTTCTGTAATAATTTGAGAGCATTGCAAAGTGACTTTCAAACATACTTGCTTTTTTGTGAGCTAACATCTATGAGATAAGTTTGCCTAGTTCAAAAAAGAATGCTTCAAAACAGAATCCAAAGGCAGTCTCAACTTCTCTCCTTTCAAAAACTTAGCTAGATGGGTTGTTCCCCTTGATAATGCTTAACTTACAATGTGTATATTAGTGTCAATTTATGTTAGCTTACTCTTTATAGTGTGTTATAAATTCACACACATTATTTCATTTAGTCAGGAGAACACCGTGAAGGTCAGGCTTCCTCATCTGTACATTTGGCCCACCATGTACCAAAACTTGCAGCTTTTCTACTGTTAGAGATCATTTATTAGAAAACTGAAAATTAAGTGAATTGCCCAAGGTAAAAACTTGCTACAGTGAAGAATGTGGGGGCTAGGGAGAATGCACAGATCCTGTCACTGTACAACCTAGTTGGCAAACATGTATTGTCTTTTATTGCTTTTGTACAGCCTTATTTGACTTTTTTAATAGTTATTGCAATTTTTAATTTTTTCTTCCTTGAGTGTCTTCCTCCAAACTAGTCTAAAGCCAGAGCTTTCATTAGTGTAAGGAAAGTATAAAACACTTTAAACTATAATCTTAACACGTGTATGTGCTTTAAGGAAATTCTAGGCATGACTAATTTCTCTTTCTAAATAGAAACAGGAAGGAAGAGTACAAATATTCAATTAGCGGTAGACTCAGAAGGAGTACTTGCTGCATCTGTGATGATCTATGTAAGATTTCCCTAGAGAACACCCAAGGATTTGCACTGATAATTAAACTTCTATTGTTTTTTAAATTTAAATTTACCTTTCAAATTATTTTTTGAATTTAGTTACAGGAGACCTAATGACTCTAAAAAAAGTTTTCATTCCTTAAAAATCCATTTGGAATAATAAGATTAAAAAAATTAAGGATCATGTCCACTTCTTTCTTGTGTGTATATTTGTAAGGGTGAAATATGGTAATTAAATGTTACCTCCAAACTCTTTTTCTGCCTGTTTATCACTTGACTGTTAACATGAGACAAACCCATCTTTTAATGTATAGTTTTGATTGATTTAAGAACTCTCAATGCCTCCTCAGTCCTCTTAAGAACCCCTTTGCTTAGTATTCTCTTGGAAGGTGAACTAGAAATGGTGTATCCAACACCCTGGTATTTAGTAAATACAGTAAACTATCTAAATCTTTTACTTTTTTCTTTCTCATTTCTAAAACCAGTTACAAATAACTTTGTCTTAGGAATATCACAAGGATCTGAAATCAATATATAAAACATCTTGCTCATTGAATGATTAATGATTATTTTCATAAGGCTTACATAATCATCATTTTAATTACAAGACATATGATTTCATTTTAAGGAAAAAATACTCTTTGGAAATGATTCTATGCCAAGGTTATCCTTACTATGATAGGGAAAACATTTGGAAATGTTTTGTTTGTTTTCTCTCTCCTTCCTTCCTTCTTTCCTCCCTTCCCTTTGTCCCCTCTCCTCTTGTCCTCTCCCCTTTTCTCCCTCCCTTCCTCCTTCTATCTTTCTCATCCCTCCCTCTCTCTTTCCTTTCCCTTCCTCCTTTCCTTCCTTCCCTCCCTCCCTCCCTCTCACCCTTCCTTCCTTCCTTCCTTCCTTCCTTCCTTCCTTCCTTCCTTCCTTCCTTCCTTCCTTCCTTCTTGTAACCTCTACACCCAACATGGCAGCTCAAACTCACCACTCTGAGATCAAGAGTCACATGTTAAACTGAGCAAGAAGACAGGCACACTCAAAATGTTTAGTTTTACATTTAATCTTAATCTCAAGCCAAAAGATGGGAATTTGAACACCTAACGCTCTTTATTTTCATCACTTCCCCTCAAAAAAGTACACATATCAGCACAAGAGTGGCTGACTTGACAATTTCAAGTATACTGCAGAAAGTGTTAGCACAACAAAGAAGGCAAAGTCGAAGGCAGCATCATCCATTTCTGAGTTTATGGGAACTCACAGAAAACACTTCCTGCAAAGTCAGTAACACTCCTTTTTCCCTAAGGGCTGGTTCTGTGACTTCCTGCAGAAATCCTCGCCTAAAGGAAACATCTAACTGTGCGGAGGGGCTCTCATGTCAGCCTCAGCATCCCTACCGTGAAGATGAAGGGGCACTGGGAGAAATGGTGCTGGGGTGGCCCTTGGCCCCACAGACGCAGCCTAGAAGCATGGTCATTTCTAGTCCACTCACATCGGCATCACACACTCATCCAGGTTTCCAACTACACACTTTGTGAGGATCACAAAATTGTAGGCATCTTTCTGGTGTCCGGAGATAGTGAACATGTTCTTATTCTTTTACTATCTCTGATGGGCGGGCTAGGCAGGCCTGGCTCCCCTGCGTGTATGGTTTCCAGCTGCACCTCCATTCTCATCCCAGAGTGCTGAGCAGGGTGCAGCACCCAGGGAATAGCCTCTGGGGTTGCAGACCTAATCAAACCCACTAAATGTGGTAGGGGGCATCCAGGGCACGCTCCGATGAGCACATGGCTGCACCTGTTGTACATCAGCCCTCAAGTTCTCTTCACGCCCAGAGGAGCCAACAGGGATTGACCCACTGTACCTCTCACGGGCCTTGACTGCCTTCTGGGGAGTCCTCAATAAGTACCGAGGAATAGAATATTATAGTCTCACATATGGAGACAGCACCTGCAGAGGCCAGGGGAATGAAGAGTTGCACAAAACTACATTCTAATGGAATGCCTACATCTCTGATATATTAATCATTACTATTATATTAACTCTATTTATATTAATACAACTTACATAATATACATTGACATAAGTTTAATAATATAATTAATTTATATTTTATTTATATAATACAATAAATGCAATATATATTTGATTTACATTTTTAATTTTTTAGAAGAATTTATTTATTTATTTATTTATTTGAGAGAGAGAAAGAAAACAGGAGAGGGGCAGAGAGAGAGGCAAAGAGAGAGAATCCCAAGCAGACTCCATGCGGAGGGAAGAGCCCCACATGGGGTTCCATCTCATGACCCTGTGATCACAACCTGAGCCCAAACCAAGAGTGGGACACTTAACTAAGCCACTCAGAACACAATTATTATAGTTTAAGTAAAATTTATACAATTCCTAGTGCAAAGCATTTTACATTTATTATGTGATGTAACTGATGCAACAGCTCCCTGAGAGAGATGCTATTATTTTTCCCACTTACAGATGTGAACACCGAAGCTTAGATTGAACAGAGGTTTAGTATGTGTACTTTAACAGTGACACCGTGCCTCATGCTGCTTTCCATAGGCCACCTCCACCTTTGCAGAGAATGAATAATGATGATGTCATGCCTGCACTTGCCAGTGTGCTGAGGCATTGAAAAGCTCCTACCAGCAGGTTACTACCTGTAAAATGTAGTGAGCATTCTTAGCCATGCATTCTTGTAAGCATTTTAGGCAATCTACATCATTTTATTCTACAAAAAGCTCCACAAGATTTATACAGTGGAAGAGTATAAAGCCATGAAAATATCCAATCCAAAATACACTTAAAATTATGGATGAATCTCAATGAAGGAATAAAGCCAGCTATATCCATGGTATCATTTTTGCAACATATAAACACAAGAAGAACTAATCTCTGCTATTAGAAGTCAGGATGGTGGTTACATGGGGAGAGGACAGTAACTGGAAGGGACCAAGAAGATGCTTGTTGAGAGCTGAAGATTTTGATTCCTTGTTACAGATACTCATTACACAGGTGGGTTCAGTTTGTAAAAAACCACCAAGCTGAGTAAAATAATGTTTGGACTTCTCTATGTGCATAATTTACTTCATTTAAAGGTTTGACATATGTAGAGGTGCCTGGGTGGCTCAGTCAGTTGGGCATGCTTTTGGCTCAGGTTATGATCTTGGCTCAGGTCAAAATCAGGTTAAAGCTTGACTTTGGCCCAGGTCATGATGTCAACATTATGAGATCAAGCCCTGCATTGGGTTCTGCCACTTTACATTCTCTCTCTCCCTCTGTTCTTCCTATGCTTTCTCTCTCTCTAACATAAATAAATATTTTTTTAAAAAGTTAAACACATTGCAAGCACACGCACACACACATGCACCCACACACCTGCACACACACTGTGAACCTTTAAAAAAATCCATGAGGTACATGCTTTATTGTGATTATTTTTATAAATGAGGATACTGAGGCACACAGAGGTTAATTAATCTCCCTCAGGTCACATAACTAGCAAGTAAGGCATTTGGAATCCACAGTTTGGGGGCATAGCCCCCAGTAAAGTTATTATAATAGTACTCAGAGGCCAAACAAACATACTATGTTTTTAAATATATTAGGATCCTTTAGGGTGCCTGGGTGGCTCAGTTGATTAAGTATCTGACTATTGATTTGGGCTCTGGTCATGATCTCAGGGTCAGGGGATCAAGCACCACCTTAGGCTCCATGCTCAGCCTAGAGTCTGCTTGGGACGTTTTCCCTCACCCTCTGCACCCTGCCCCCCTCCACCCCTGCTCATGATCTCTCTCCCTCTCTCTCTCTCTAAAAAAAAAAAAAATTAAATTAAAAAAATATATATTACTTTACTAAGTAATAAAATATAAGCTAATTTTTATTGTTCCTGATACCATGAAAACATTGAGTTAAATTTTCTCAATCCAAAATGATCAGAAATACATTTTTCTTACTATGTAGGTGTGTGTAAATTTAAATGGATGTGCTTATTGAAAGAAAGCTGGGGACTACTGTCTTAGAACATAAACATGAAAAATCAATTAAATCAATTTTTCATGAACAGCCTTTCAGAACTTGGCTTCCGAAGTCCCCTTCCAGCCTGCTCATTACACTGAGGACCAATGTTACGTCTGCGGATGACTGAAATTCTGACCGATGTGACTGAGTCCTAATTAATACCTCATCCTGTGAGGTAGAGCTCTGGTAAAATCATCATTCTGAAGTTAATTTAACAGAAATGCTTGTCCCACCTCAACAGATGCTATACCACTGCCAATGTGAAGGGTTAGGTTATAAAATGCAAAAGGTGATTCTAGTCATGTTCGCTTATGCACAAGCAATTAGCAGTCTCTACCACAGGTGATTTCATTCTTTGTATATTTCTGTAACATAGAGATAGAGCTTGTAGTTGCACATTTATATCAGTGTGATTTATCTGTGTACATCTGAGTCCTTATATAAGTTGCTAGCTCTCTGAGGGAAGGGGCCCTGTTTCCAGGGCCAGTGTGTCACAATCTTACCTGGCATGATAGCTAGCCCATAAAATGAATGAATTAGTGAATAAATGAGTCCCACAGATCTACAAGCATTTCATGTCATCTGTGTGATTTTGGCAAAGTTATTCAACTTCTTTGAATTTCAGTTTCTTAATCTGTGAAATATTGATCTCATTTGCTTTATTTTAAGCATTACATATGATGCATATAAAATGTGTAGTAAGCATTTGATAAGTGATAGGCATAATTAGATTTCTTAAAAAAATTTTTTTTAATCTAAAAAGGACACTAAGGAATCTGGAGAAGCCAAAGACAGACAATGATGGATACTCAGTGTCTCACCAAGAAATGAAACAAGAATATAGCTAAAACTTGCTGCTGAGATGGGCGCCTGGGTGGCTCAGTTGGTTAAGCACCTGCCTTCGCCTCAGGTGGTGATCCTGGGGTCTGGGATTGAGCCCTGTGTTGGGCCCCCTGCTCAGCAGGGAGCCCGCTTCTCCCTCTCCCTTTGCCACTCCATCCATCCCCACTCGTGTGCATGTATGTGCTCTCTCTCTCTTTCAAACAAATAAAAATCTTTAAAAGAAAACGTCTTGCTGCTGAGAACAATGCAACTTATATGTGACGATAAGTTAAAGCATATTCCAGAGTAGAAAACCTCACTGAGAATATCTTGTAAAGTCAAAGCAGACACATAGGGTTGCAGGGGAATCAAGCACCTGGAAATATGTCTAATGTAGAGAAAGGTATTTTGCTCTTTCCACATATGTAAGAGTGTATATTCAGTGTCAGATTTCCATTGCACACTATACTGAAACATCGGATGTAGAACACAAACATTATCGAGTATCTTATTAGATACGTGGTCTAGGCCCTGGAGCTCCTCAGCCACTTTCGTCTTTTGTTGGGCTCACTCACTACCTGATGACTAATGATGACCCCGTCCTTTCCCATTAAGCTCTATCACGATTTGTATGGTAATTAGTTCTTTGGCTTTATTTATAGTATTATCACCCCACAAATGTTTCCCTCAATACTTGCTTGTTTTGAACCCTGTATAAATAGAATCATGTGGTAGGGGCCAGAGAAGACATTCAAATTTCAGGCCACTTTTAATTTTGCTTCTCCTTGGGGTGCCTGGGGGCTCAGTTGGCTAAGCGTGTGCCTTCGGTTCAGGTCATGATGCTGGGGTCCTGGGATCGAGCCCTGTGTTTAGCTCCCTGCTCCATGGGGAGCTAGTGTCTCCCTTCCACTCTCCCCCCTGGCTCATGCTCTCTCTCTCTCTCTCTCTCCCTCTCTCTCTATCTCAAATAAATAAGTAAAATCTTAAAAAAAAAATTAAACATTTGCTCTTCCTGTCAGCCAAGCCATCTGGCAGCTTCTCTGGGCATCAGAAGCTCCGTGTGATAGGGACAAGCAAGTACCTTATCACAGACAGTCTTTGGGGCGCACACACAAGGCCTCTGGGTGACCTGTGACCGCATCACCTCCCTCTCCTTCAGTAGTCCATTGGACTCACGCACATCAACCAGTCCCAAGATCTCAGAATAGAAGCCAATGGACTCCCTTGTCCCCTTGTCGTGGATGTTGCCACTTCAAATGACACAATCTAAATCAAACATGCCCCTTCTGGTGGCACATACATTCATAATCTGCCCTCCCATGGTTGAACTATGCAAACCAAGAGGGGAAATGGGAGACCCTGAACAAAAATGTCATGGACTATGCCCTTCTTAGCTGAAATTTAGTCATTTTTTATTTGAACAAATGCTTCTAGATTTTGAATAATGCTTCTAGCTTCTTACTGGATGGTTTATTTTAGACTAAACTGCAGAGTACTAAGATATTTGTATTTTATAACTTTTTCACTTTTACAATTGTCAACCTCCTTATTTCACCATGCTGGAAGCTGACTTCATAATTAGACATAATATCTTGATATTAAATGCCTCATGCAAAAATAAATTGTATTAACATGCAATCATTAAACAACTAGAAAATTGCATTTGGAAAATATGATACAGTTTAAATAGCATCAATAATCATCCAAAGCCTAGAAATAAATATAGCAGATATGAAAGACTTCAACAACGAGATTCAGAAAACATTAATTAAGACCCAAAGACAGAGACAAAACAAGTGCCTAGGTTGGAAGAAACAGTCTGGTAAAAATTTGAAAAAAGATTTGTAGGGTAAACTTAATTCTAACAAAAATCCCAGCTGGTGTGTGTGTGTGTGTGTGTGTGTGTGTGTGTGTGTGTGTGTGAATGGAAAGGGCGTTTCAAAGAATAGCAATCTTGAAAGAGAACAAAGCTAGAGGAATTGCACTACCAGATATCAAGATCTACTAAAAAAGCTTTAGTGTTTGAAAAGATGTAGTATTGGAGCAAAAGACAAATAAACCAATTGTATAAAATAAGGAATCCAGAAACAACAGTGTATGCATACAATAAGTACATTTGATAATCCAGTGCAATTAGAAAGAAATATCTTTTCAATAGTGTCAGCTCAAATAGATATCCACATGAAAACAAAATGAAATTTACCCCATGTCACCTCATACACAGAAACTCTAGAAGCGTTTGCCTAAATGCAAAGACCAAACAATAAAGTTTTTGGAAGAAAAACAAGAGAGAGTATTTTTATAACTTGAAACACTCAAATATTGCTTAACCAGAACATAAAATGTACTCCTAAGAAAGGATTTATATATTAGACTACATTAAGGATGGGGAATATTGGCCAGCAGATAACACCATTAGTACAGTGAAAGGGCAAGCCACAACATGGATAAGGTAGTAGCTTATGCTACATTTAGAATGTATAAAGATAAAAATTCATTACAGTCCAAAAAAAATGACAAAACATTTCACAAGAACCTCAAAAAAGTAGGGATCCTAAATGAAAAATAAATATGTGGAAAAAGCTCAGCATAATTGTTCTTCAGACAAGGGCAATTTTTTTTTTTTTTTTTAAGATTTTATTTACTTATTTGACAGGGAGAAACACAGCGAGAGAGGGAACACAAGCAGGGGGAGTGAGAGGCGGAGAAGCAGGCTTCCTGCTGAGCAGGTAGCCCCATGCCAGGCTGGATCCCGCCAGAGACACCCAGACACTGGGATCATGACCTAAGCCAAAGACAGATGCCTAAGGACTGAGCCACCCAGGCGCCCCTAGGGGCAGATTCAAAACATAATGAGCTATCAAATCATTGCAACAGAAAGGCTAAAACAGACAAACAAAAAAGCAAAACAGAAAAAAGGAAAGAGAGGGAAGGAGGGAGAAAAGTAAAAGAGGGAGAGAGGGAGAAAGATCAGATTTAGGGAGGAGGAGGAGAAAGAAGAAGTAAAGAGAGAAAAACAGAGAAGAATGAGAAAAAGAACAAACCAAGAGTGGAGAAGAATTTAGAAGAGGAGGTAATCAGATCTTTCAAATATTCCTGTAAATGCCCACACTGTTAGGCCCATTCTGGAAAACCATTTGGCAGTATCTAAAGTCTAAGCGTATATGATTATTTACCCAACAAATCCACTCCTGCGTATAAATACGCCCAAGAGAAAAGCAAATATATGGTCACACAAATATTTTCGTTCTTAGTATTTATAGTAAGACAAGACTGGAAATTTCTTAATTGCCAACCAAAAATTTAATATATAAATATGTTTTGTTCAGATAATGGTTAACCATATAACAATAATCATGAACAGATGCAACTGCTATAGAATTATGGCTGAATCTCAAAAACAATATTGAAAAAGAAGTGAGACAGTAAGTTTTCACATTATTTGTTATAGTTATATAAATTTCAAAAACAGAAAAAAGCCAAATGTATAGTACTATAATTTAGGATTGTGGTTCCTCATGAATGAAAAGTGTGGCAGGAGGGTTTTTTCCTGATGATGTTCTGTTTCTTGAATTGTGTGTGTTTAGTTTACAAACTTCATTGTCCTGCATATCTGTAATCTTGGCAAGCTCATGCATATTTGCATAGGTCAAGAAAATGTTTAAGTGAATAACTGATGTCTGCATTGATTTTTTAAGTGCAAATTACAGTGGACTGAAGATTATCCGTGAAAAAAAAATTTCCATTCAATTGCACTGAATATGAGAAGAAAAAAATAGTACAAGTATAGTCAATGATTAGTAGTCTCTTCTCTATACTAAAGTTCCTAATTTATGTTTAAAAAGAATGGTGGCTTACAATAATAAATGCATATTATTAATATATATGCAGATTACTGTTACATAGGCCAAGTCTGGGAAAAACAAAAAGTCAGAAATTTTACTTTATATAACCAAGCATGGCTACAAACTTTCTATTCAATCACTGAGAATTTTTTAAAAACTCAAAGCGGCAACCATCAGCTAAACTTAGGGCACTCTGAACATCATAAAAAATAACAGTGGCGGGCACCTAGGTGGGTTAAAGCCTCTGCCTTTGGCTCAGGTCATGATCTCAGGGTCCTGGGATCGAGGCCCACATCGGGCTCTCTGCTCGGGCGGGGAGCCTGCTTCCTCCTCTCTCTCTGCCTGTCTCTCTGCTTACTTGTGATCAATCTCTCAAATAAATAAATAAATAAATAAATAAATAAATAAATAAAGTAAATCTTAAAAAAAATAACAATGGTAATATGCTTTAACACACTGAATAGAAAGAAGAAGGAAAGAAGAATAGAAAGAAGAAGAGGTAAATGACAGAGGGAAGGAAAAGAAAACCCTTTTAACAAC
Source organism: Spilogale gracilis (assembly GCA_004023965.1). Lineage (NCBI taxonomy): Eukaryota > Metazoa > Chordata > Mammalia > Carnivora > Mephitidae > Spilogale > Spilogale gracilis. The sequence continues at coordinate 45,009 of PITA01002947.1, forward strand.
TAATGTAATAGTAACTGACAGTAGTCACTAGCAGGTGCAAATAAGGAACAGGATATTAAGTTTCCAAGTATCATCCCCACAGATTACTTAATCATTACAGAAGAGGAAAAAGTAACTTGTGCAATGGAGAAAATGGACAGAAAGTATCTTTCCAATCTTTAAAAAAAAGATTCATTCATTCATTCATTCATTCATTCATTCATTTGCAAGAGGGAGGGGGAGGGCCAGAGGAAAGGGAGAGAGAGTCTCAAATAGACTCCAAGCTGAGCTCAGGGCCCAGTGTGGGGTTTCTCCACATGGGGCTCAATTAAGAGTCTGTTACTTAACAGACTATACCTCCCAGGGGCCCCTCAACAGAAAGTATTTTACAGGTGATCAAATCTAGCATCAATCATACTGGTAGAAATGGAAATGTATTTCCTGATATGATGCAATGGAAAGTAAGAACATCACTTACAGTGGTCCCTGAGTGGCTCAGTTGGTTAAGCATCTGCCTTTGGCTCAAGTCATGATCTCAGGGTCTTGGGACCGAGTCTTATGTCAGGTTCCCTCTCAATGGGGAGTCTGCTTCTTGCTCTGCCTACCCCCCGCCACCCTCTTTCTGCTCTCTCTCTCTCCCTAAGTAAAAATAAAATCTTTAAAAAGAGGAAAAATAAAAGAACATTGCTTACATAGTTGTTTGTTGTTAAGTTATGATGTAGTATTTAATTTTAAAAACTAACAGGGTATTTTAATGATTCCCCATACTCATCACTTTTTTCAGCAATTGTAAAATCATGACCAATTTTATATCATATATAACGACATTTCCTCTACCACTTCCATGTTGCTTTCCAGTCAGAGCTACTCTTTTGACAACCTACATTTTAGCCATCACTTACTAGGTAGTTTTGACAATCTTTTCAACTATTTTCCTCAGTTGATCAATTCTTATTTTATAGCTTCCCATTTCTATTGTTTTCTTTTTTGAATTTCTGATGTGAATCAACCACAAATTCATGTTGTGGATATTCAATTGAAGTCATAGTGTTGTGCTACAGCTTTGCTCTCTTTGTAAGTACTTTGGAAAGATATTTGCATCTAACTTTTACTTCACATTATCACTTTTCATTTGATGATTGCTTTGTATGAATATTTCCTAAGATCTTTTTATCATCACACAGTGTTTGGATTTTCCTGCATCAGTGAAAACAGATGATTCCTTAAAGATGGATAAGGTTTGAGTGCCTTACAAGTTTTCTAGCTTCAAATGTGCTCTGGTTTTGCAGGTACAGCAAAGTATAATTTTGTTTTAAACATTTAGAGAGAAAGAGCATGCAGCAGGGATGGGCAGAGGAAGAGGGAGAGAATCTGGAGCAGATTCCCTACTGAGTATAGAGCCCAACACAGGACCAATCCCATCACCTCAAATACATGACCTGAGCGCCTTACTTAACCAACTGAGCCACCCAAGTGCCCCACAAAGTACATTTCTGATCGATGTCACTTTTTTTTTTTCCAAGAGGTGAAGCGCCCTTTTGATCTTGTATTTATTTGTTTTGTTTGTTTTTGTAGGACCCTTTATTTCTCCCACTTATTTCTGTTTCCCCTTTACCATTCAGCCTTCATGCAATGCCTTAGTGTAGTCCTTTCGAAAACCTACTCTTTGTGCACTTTTAAGCCTCTTGCCTTTAGATTCCCTGAAAACCATTGCTCTGCTTCATCAGGTATGATCCCATTTCAAATATGACTCTCTCTTTCTGGAGATGATTTTGTTTTCTACCATAGCTGGGCCTGACTGCCTTCTCTTATTTTTCGTGTTGTCTCCTCATGACTCTCCACTTAAAGGATGGCCTTCAGTGTTGGTTCTGTTAATGGTTTCTTTCACTTTAAGTGTACGTTTAAATGCATGCTTAAATATATTGTATTTTTTGTTTCCCAGTACTCTGCAGCTCTGGATCACTGATAGTTTCATTTGTTCTCTTTGATGTTTCTTTGATTTTCAAGGTCTGGGTAGTAAGTTTCCAGAAAATGGGAGTCCTCTGTGGGCACACTGTAAGACTTTCTAGTAAATAAATTAATTCTTGAGTATGCATAAGGTGCAAAACACGGTAAGTGCCCAACGAGACTCACGCTAGGCAAATGTAGTGGTGTACAGAAATCCGTACTCACATTAGTGAGCTGATTTTCATTATGTCTCTCAGAAACATCTCTCTATAAAGAAGAATGATGTGTGTTTTAATTTACTTTTGTATTTTGCTTCCAAAATATTTTTATATAAATGTTTATATATAAAAATGTCTACACTTGTTCAGTTCCATCATGATATCTAAACATAATCTTGTAGGTAGCATCAGTAAATTTGTTCCTCACAATTAGCAGAAATCTATTTGGAAAATCAGGAAAAGCTCATCATGTTTTAAACACATTTTCTCTGAAAAATAAAAAAAAAATATAGAGTAAAACAGAAGAGTGAGTTCCAAGAAAGAGCCGTGCTCTAGGCAAGTTCTAAAAGAGCACTAGGATATGCTCCAATTTACTGGTGGTGGTGCAATTCATAAAAACATAGTTAGAGATCACACTGATATAATGTATTAACAATTCAAAAGTTCTTTGCTTTACCATTTCTACTTTTTCACATCTACTTTAGAGAAATACAAACATTTTTGGACACAGAGCATGAAAAAGAGTATTTTTTCCCATAGAGTTTGCAATAGGAAAAAAAAATATGAAGTGACTGAAATGTCCATTAGTTGAGGAGGACACATATAAAATAGTGTAGATCTTCGCTATGGACTACCATGCAGTTTACAAAAATGGGGTTATTTATTTACTTAATTTGATTTTTTAAAAAAAGATTTTATTTATCTGACAGAGAGAAACACAGCTAGAGAGGGAACACAAGCAAGGGGGGTGAGAGAGGGAGAAACCTCCAGGAGCAAGGAGCCTGATGTGGGGATTGATCCTAGGCCCCTGAGATCATGAGCTGAGTTGAAGGCAAATGTGTAACTGACTGAGCCACCCAGGCACCCTGATTTATTTATTTATTTTAAATGGAGTGATTATTTGGGTGTTTATATGGGAAAAATAATGGAACCATACTCAAATGTATATCCCACATGGGTCAGAGACTTAACAGTAAAAATTTAAACAAATGAAGTTTTTAGAAGATAATAAGAGAAAATACCTCCATGACCTTGACATAAGCAAAGATTTCTTTAACAAAAATTATTATTATTAAAACAGTACAAAGAAACTTTCTAATCATTAAAGCACAATTAAGAGAGTATAAAGCAAATCAAAGAGAGGAAGAATATATTTGCATATATCTAGGAATGACTCATATGGAATCTGTGATGATCTGCTAGAAATTATTATGAATATAACAGACAGCTATTGGTAGGAAAAAGACAAAAGACTGGGAAAAGGCGTTTTACAAAAGAGGATTTCCACATGGTTAATACAAAAAGAAAATGGGATCAATATTACAAGACTTTAGTGTACCTAAAATCAAACCTCCATAGAATATTACTACATTCTCACGAGAATGACTACACACACACACACACACACACACACACACACACACACAGGAAAAAATAGTTTAACAAGCCATGGAAGTCACGTCCACTACTGACAGAATATAAATTAGTACAACTGCCATGGAAAACATTTTGACAGAGTCTCTCTCTCTCTCTCTCTCTCTCTCTCTCTCTCTCTCTTTAAATATTTTATTTATTTATTTGACAGAGAGAAACACAGCTAGAGAGGAAACACAAGCAGCAGGAGTGAGAGAGGAAGAAGCAGGCTTCCTGCCGAGCCCAAGCCGGGCTCAATCCTGGGACTCTGGGACCATGACCTGAGCCAAAGGCAGATACTTAAGGACTGATCCATCCAAGCACCCCTTGACAGAATCTCTTAAAGCTAAAGATGTGCTTACTCTATGAACTAGCAATTCTACTCCTGTGCAAATATAAAAATGGAATGAATACTGTTGCCCACTTAAAAAATTTATAAGACTATTCATACTAGCTTCATGTACAATAGCTAAAATGTGTAAGCAACACAAATATCCATCAAAAATAAAATGTGTAATATGTGGTTACATGCTCATATAAAGAAATATAAGGGTACTACTACTCATAATAATATGGATAAATCACCAAATAATGCTAAACAAAGGAATTCTGACACAAAAGTGCATGTGTTATGAATCCATTTTTAAAAGCAATCAAAATAAACTATGATGATTTCAGTCAGAATGGTAGTTACCTTCAGGGTATACTGACCGAGAGAGGCATGATAATATTATTTGGGGTGTTGGTAATATTAAACCATCTAATGGGCTGATTTCACGTGAATTTCCATTTTTAAAATTAAACTGTTGTATTTTTTTTTAAAGGTTTTATTTATTTATTTGACAGAGAGAGATCGCAAGTAGGCAGAGAGGCAGGCAGAGAGAGAGGAGGAATCTGGTAGCCATCTCTCAGCAGAGAGCCTGATACGGGCCTGGATCCCAGGACCCTGAGATCATGACCTGAGCCGAAGGCAGAGGCTTTAACCCACTGAGCCACCCAGGTGCCCTAAATAGTTGCATTTTTAAGATCATTATATTTTAAAATATGAACTTTTACTTATTTATTATAAATATTATATAAAGAGAAAAAGAGAATGGGAGTTATCTCTATATATTTACACGGAAATATTTCCAAGATACAGTATAAAGTCCAAAAGTAAATTGCAAAATAATGTCTATAGTATGAACCCACTTATATAACCATCTCATCTCAAAAAATATGAAATGATACTACATATTTTATATATAATTTTCATCTGTGTGATTAAAAACAAACATTTTTTCACTTACAGAATAATTCCAGGAATTTTAACCATAGCCTAAGTCAAATAATTCTTATTGGGCCAGTTTTTTCTTATAGTTTTGGGCAAACAAAATTAAACTGAGATATTTTCTCAGGGCCAATTTTACCCCAACAGAAGTGACCTGAACAAATAAATTTAATTACTTTTTTAAATAAAGCATTAATTTTAACCATGTCATGGGTAGGCGTTTGAAATAGTGAAAACCAAGCTTTTCCCTTCTCTTACTTGAAAGACCAGAGGACTGTCATAGCTACTAAATCCTGTATCTGTGTCTTATCAGTGCCAACATTGCAATCAGCTCAAGGACGGGTAGGTAATGATCTCTTGAGTTCTAGTTAAGAAAGAGGGAAAATGATCAATCGTACATCCTTTTACAATGAGTCACCAAGTATTTATCTATCAGTAATGTTGTGTTTAATCCTTTTCTAGGCAGCCTGAAAGTAATGAGAAAATAAAGACATGGTTCTTTCTTCCTTTTTTTTTTTTTTTAAAGATTTTATTTATTTATTTGACAGAGAGAAACACAGCGAGAGAGGGAACACAAGCAGGGGGAGTGAGAGAGGCAGAAGCAGGCTTCCTGTGGATCAGGGCTTGATGTGGGGCTTGATCCCGCGTCTCCAGGATCATGACCTGAGCCGAAGGCAGTTGCTTAACCAACTGAGCCACCCAGGCGCCCCCTATTTCCTCTTCTGTCCTATGTATTTATTCAATGTCCTTGAAGTTGCCTGAAATTCTTCCAAAGATTTCAGTTGAACTTAAATTAAAAGCAGAATAACTGAGTAACTGGGTAACTACGATTAGCAAATACAGACGAAGCTCCAATGACTATAAGCCAGACACAAGTCTATTTCTTATTAGTCTATGTGAATAGAATGTATTCCTGCTAGCAGTGATGAAGGAAAAAAAAATTACTTGGTTTGCAATCCAAAGAATAATAGAAGTGAGAGGGACCTCCAAAGATGAAGGATATCCTTCCACATCTAGGCTGTCTTCACTTAAAGTATTCCAGACAGACGGGCATCAAACTTCTTCTCAAATATCTCCATGGAAAAAAAGACCCTGCCATCTTTTACTTTCAATCTTGTGTGTTTCCTCAGTGGCTTTCCCACTGAGATACTCTCCATGAAGCTGTCTGATTTCTTCATTCTTGCCAATTTTCTCTTCTAGACTTCTGTCTAAGCAGACTGTGTTTTCCAAGATCAGTACTGATTCAGCCTGTTATTTCTGCTTTATGCTTCTGAGCACCAAGGGCTATGATTTTAGCACATGGTACATTAGTGTTCTAAACATCATTGAGAAGAAAACAAGGCCCCAAAGGGTGAAGGCATTAATGAAAACAACGAGCATTTTAGTAAGAAGACCAAGGCATTTAAATCCAATGTCCCAGAATGATATATAACATTGCCAACTGTAGCAAGCATTTCAAGGATCGATTATCTTTTATAAGTTGTAAATACAGGTATCATTTCCATTCATGCAAAATTCTTTAGACAGCAAAATATGGAAATGTTTTCTAATTTAAATGGTAAAAGAAGAAGAAGGCAAGAGACTGGAATCCTTGCCATGCTCAGCCTTAAAACAGAAGATCCTCTGTTTGGGCAACAGTGCTGTGGATATAGCCAAGAGACGGCTTTGGCACAAAAAAGAATATATCAGCATTACCAGTGCCAGTTACATTCCATTGCCTTTAGTTTCCTGGCTGAGTACATCTGTGTTTGGGGGAGGGGAAAAAGGCAAGAGGGAGGCAGAATCTGGCAGCCATCTCTCTTCTCTACAATGTCCTTTTTAGTATCCAAATCAGAATATGCTTATATTTCATCATCATCTTGCAGTTCTAACTATTGGGAATATCAACACTGAGAGAGTTAGCACACTATTGCCGAACACAGCTATTACTCTGTTTATATAAAGTCAAGGAGAGAACAAAAACGACTGAATGAAACTTTGTGATCAAAGTTTTTGATATTTTAATTTTTCATCGATTGTTGTATTGTTGTATGCTACTAACAATTTAAAAACCCCTCAGTAGCTCATAACACTATTTTATTATCTCATATCCTTTTGAGGTTGACTCAGCTCACCTGGGGAGTTCTTCCTCGAGAGCTGCCATCAGCTGAGGGAAGATGTAGGCTGGTGCCTCAGTCATTTGCAGAACTGACTGAGTTGGAAGTCCAAAATCTCTCCCTTCCATGACTGGCAGTGGATGCTGGCTTTTGGCGAGGCTCATATTTGGGGTTGATTACTGGAGCACCAATATGTGGTCTTCCCACGTGGCCAGAGCTGCTTCCAGCATGGCAGCTGTGTTCTGACAGGGAGTATCCTAAACATGAGCATTCCAAGGGAAATGAATCTGTCAGCCTCTGACAGCCTGGACCCGAGAACTGGCACAGCACCATTTCTGCTGAATCTGATTGTTCAGAGCAGTCACAAAGATCTTCCAGAATCAAGTCCAGGGAGAAAGGCACAGAGCGACCCTTTTGGATGGGTGGAGCGTCAAAGAATCCGTGGCTATCTTTAACCTGCCATACTTTATAACCATAGCTGGGGAGTCTCCTTTTAGTGAAATGGCTAAAATTGTGTGTGCATGCCATGACAATGTAATATAGACTCCATTATAACATGCAGAGTAGCAAGCAACTAAGCACAATGTATTTATATCTTGCCGGTAGGAAAAGAACATTAACAAAATTAGTATAATTTTGTTTATGCCAATCCTCTCCATCCTGGAGCTAATTTTTAAAGAACTGACAGATGCTTCAGTATAAAACATTTCTCTTATTGGCTCAGAGTGAGCAAAGGTGTTAGGGGTATGCATAGAGGAGGTGGGGGTCCATTTGAGATATAAGGATACTTAATCTCTGTGTATTGTTCTTCATAGCACTTCTGACAGCAGAAGTAAATTGTGCTAAATTAAAATCTTAATTTTTACAGGGCACATCATTTTTTTTTAAAGATTTTATTTATTCATTTGACAGAGAGAAACACAGCTAGAGAGGAAACACAAGTGCGGGGAGTAAGAGAGGAAAGAGCAGGCTTCCGGCTGAGCAAGGAGCAGGAGCCCGATGCGGGACTCAATCCCCGAACTCCAGAATGATGACCTGAGCCGAAGGCAGATACTTAATGACTGAGCCACCCAGGCTCCCCAGGGCACATCATATTTTTATTCCCAGTGGCTTATAAATTGAATTTTATGTGTTAAAATCACCCCTACATCCCTCTACTCTTACGATGACCCTGACATCCTACAGGAACCCTCTTCCTAATGTGTCCCCTATGGAACCTGGGTCATGTTCTGTGTAGTCCACTTCCTAGTCTTTTGCATTCTAAGTAAAGTCTCCTTGACCCATTTTCCAATTTCCATGAGCAGGGGAGGTAGAAACCATTTTCACCATCAGTCAAACTCTCAAAGACTAATTCTTGTGGTCAATTATTCTGTAAATGTTGTGTCTTTTTCATCCTGTTTTACTCAGCACCATGCGGATTAAAGGAGTTATATGCTTCTATTGGGGGAACAAAGAAAAATACATGTGTATACCTAATATGCTCAGGAATTAAAGTATACTAATATTCAATGCACCTTGAAGGTGTTACTATACAGGAATATTCAAGCTGGTAGGGATACATACTTTGGAGGATGAGTGCCCATGAGACCATCTACCTCAAGTATAATCTGCATTCCCTTAAACCTCCCTATTTGCAGGAAACAATACTGACCGTTTGCCTTACTTTTACAACTATTCAAAAGAGTATATTGATCATATGCTTTTTTCTTACAGATGTAAATTTATTTAAGTCTATTAAAGGTTGGTCTCTAATTCTGGAAATGTTAACAGCAACAACTGAACAAAAAGAAAACAAACAAAAATGCCTAACACAAACAATAACTACAGAATCATTAAACATTGGGGAAAAAAGCGACAACAAACCTGATTTAAGCGGGATGTAACTATATCTAATCAGTTAAGTGTTTCACAGAGTATTTAACAAGATTATTGGAAATATACACTTTTGAAAGGTAAAACTCAAATAAAACATCTAAAGGTCTGTACTATATTCCTTTCATTGTCATATCAGTTTAATATTGTTTTGGGAATGACTTATTGCTACATCCTGCCTATTTTTTTCCCAACAAGATAATACAATTTATCTGCCTAATAATGACAAATAGATTTCATCTCATGTGACAACTCTAATCAATTGATAGTGGCTGCTTGAGGCATAGTTTTGTGAATAGTTCCGAGGCTATGTCTGGAGTCCACAGGACAAAAAGTTCTTTGTATCATCCAAGGGCATGGTGTAGGAAGTTAAGTAACTAAGTGAAAGGTATCAGTCATCCCTGCATTGTCAGCTAAGAACCATGGACAGGGATTTATCCCTGATGTTTCAAAAGCCCATTGTGCAGCTGGTCACTGCTGGACTCCTACTAAGTGGCATAAAATAAACATTCACTAAATGAACAAATAAACAAATAAAAACCACTGAATTGTGACTTTTAGGAAAATACATGTGAAATGGACACACACTGAGAATACCAATGGTATGGATGGATAAAGAAAGAGGGTCCCGATAGGCTACATCAACAAATGTGTCTTTCATGTGGCAAAAGATTTAATATATAATCTGGATTTATAATTAAATCTGCTATCCCTTTATCAAAATATGTTTTCTACAGTATCAAATATTCTCAACTAGACATTCGCTTTTCAGAAAATCATGGAAGTAGGATTTTTAGAACTGAAGGAGATTCTAAAATTATAAAAAAAGGAAACTTAAAGTACACTTAATTGTCAATATTTGAGCACATGTCTATCCCATTGGACCCACTCCTTCACTCTCTCTAGGATGAGACTCTAGGGTATAACATATGTTATTTACAACTTCCTTTCCCACACATAACTATAAATATTTCTCCATTAAAAACTTGGGGGAGCATCACCCAATATCATGATATGATTCTGAAACTCCTTATTTATAGGGGCTCCTGGGTGGCTCATTTGGTTGGGTGTCTGCCTTTGGCTCAGGTCATGATCCCAGGGTCGTAGGATCGTGCCCCACATGGGTTCCTTGCTCAGTGGGGAGTCTGACTCTTCCTCTGTTTGTTGTTCCCCTGCTTGTTCTCTCTCTCTATCTCTCTGTCAAATAAATAAATAACATCTTTTTTAAAAAACCTTCTATATTTATAAATAATGTAGTTGAATTTTCTTGGTAATAATCTCAAAAATTACATGGACACATTTCCCTGAGGTGTAAAAACTATGTGTGTTTTTGAAATCAATAGTCTAATGTTTGGAGTATTTTATAACTACATCAGGCATCATATTGTTAGCAAAATAGTCAAAGTATTATAAATGATAATAACACTGAGTCATAAGTGTGTATTCACTTGTGTGTCACCTTCAGTAGTTTCTGAATTCCTTGAAGTCCGTGTCAGTTTTTATCTCCAAATTCTCCCTACATGGTTTTGACCTCTGCATTGTGAAACTGTGAGCACACACTAGGGATATAATGAAAAGAACTTGTCAAATGCAAGAAGCCAGATTAAAGTTTAGAACTAGGCTTCAAAAGCACTGAGAGTAGGGAAGAAAGGAAGTATGGGCATTTTACGTTTAAAATGGGTAATGAAGCATGGGCTCATTTAGCAGTTATGGGTCAGCTACCGCAGCTGCAAACTGTTAACAGATCTATGGGGCACAGTGGAATACGATACTGTTTCCACCGTCACTTCTTACCCATTCTGAACAGCTATTTATGTGGCCTCTGTTATAATATGAATTCTAAGTAAATTTTACATCGAAATATTTATTATTATTATGGTCTCAACTTTTCTGTGAATTGGGTGTTATTATTCCTGTATTCCTATTCCTGTGGAAATCATGGACTCAGAGAAGTTCAGGGACGTATCCAAGTTCACCTTTTTACTACACTAGACTTCATTTCTCTTAATGTGTAGGAAATAGGAGAGAGGGAGAGAACGAGAGAGGGAAATTCTATACATTTGTGTGTTTGCGTATGCGTTTGCATGTGTGCGTGTCTACTGCATACCACTTGGGTCCTCCTGTTCTCTTTTTTTACGCTGGGCGAAGGTTAGGGATAGGGATAGGTGGTGGCTGCTGGCAGAAGTCTGGAGTATTGGAGGAGAGCAGAGAGCCAGGGCATTTAACCTCTACCTTCCTTCCAAAGACTGGCTCACCTAGACTCTCTCTCACGCAAAGTTCATGGTTTTCCTCAACGTGGCTGACTCTGTTCAGGTCTGTCCTCTCCACAGCCCTGGGAGTGAAAGACCCAAGTCAGACTGTGTGCTTTCCATAAACCTACCCTTAGTAATTAATCTCTTTGTATGTAAAATTTTCTAAGAGTGCCACGAGTTTACTGGGGGATCCAGACTTATATATTGGGTATGTGTATATATTAGAGTCCTTCCACCATCCAATTATTTCTCAAACATTCTATTATATTGTGTATACTGCAATTGCTTGACTACAGTAGAATCCATGAAAGAATTAGATAACAAGATATGATAGATTTTCTGTTAAAGTTCCATAAGGTAATTTGCATTTAAAAAAAAAACTAAACATAGCCAATTGTTCATCTATAAACAGAATCCTGTGCCTTAACATTAAGCAGATTTCTAATAGAAAATGTCACGGAGTATTTGCAACTAGGTTTCCTTTGGCTGTGAAGAGGCCAAAGCTATTATTTTAAAGGGAGGGTAAGGGAGCGACAAGTGTTGCACTTTTAATTCCCAGATCAGCAGTGATGAGAGCACAGCATTATTTACACTCACTTTCCAATAGATTCTGCTTAGCTCTGTCAAGATCAAAGCTAAGCAAGACTCTTCTTTCTTACCACTTTGTCATCCTTACCCTTACAGGCATGAAAATGGAAATTCTTCCCTGTTATGGGGAGATAATGTTGCTATGGTTATAAAGGTAAAGTAGATTTATCAAAATAATTGGAAACATGATTCTCCATTATGGTTGGTGATTGCAGGGACAGGCTGACATGAAAACACTAAACTTTTTTTTTTTCTTCTCTCCTTTGCCCACTATTTCTTCAATTTCTATATTAAAAGCTTCATGTTGTACATACTAATAAAAGTCTATCTCCAGGATAATTAGTATGCTATAATTTGGAAATGTGTGAGTTATATATTTCATGTATTATATGTACATATACCCTGATACTGGCTATATATGATGTTTTTCCTCTAGAAGGCTTTGGGTAGGGTCGCTGAAGTGAGGGAGAATAGGGAATTCCTACTGACACTGTCCATAACCTGCTCTTTCTTCAGTATGATCATGTATTTTAAGTTTTAATGATCCTACCATAGCAAATCCATGATATACTATTCCACAAACCTGATGAGAATAAAATTGTTGGCCCATAATAATATAGTAATAATAAGCTTTATAGTACAGCTTCACTGTTTGAATTAAAGTGATAAAGAAAGTGAACCATCTCTCTCTTTGTTCCTTTTCCCAAAGCTAGATGTAATAACCTCTCATTTTCTGAGAGTGCCCTCATTTTATCAGACAACCAAATTCCTTTCAATCTCTCAAAATTTCCCAGGAAAACAGAAAATCCAGGGTTTTTTTTTCCTCTGTGCCCTGGGTTGCTATATATATATTATTCTCCTATATATATTATTCACAATTCATATTTCATTAAAGAGGTATAATTCTATAAGGTACAATGTGTTGATATTCTTATTTGAATTAAAAACAGTGCTCCCTAGCATATTTTCATCTGAAAATCGAAGGCTATATTGCACGCAGCTTCTGATTAAATATAATAATCTTAGCTAAGAGTAGAGAAGATTCATAAGTACCTCATAAGAACATAGAGGATTTACAAGTAATTTACTAAATTAAAAATCTTTATCAATTAAAGAATTAAATGTCCCAAGTAATCTGTGTTTTCCCCTAACTGATCTAGCTTTTCTCTAAACTCATGCTTACCTGTATTACAGTTGGGAACACTCTGATGTACACTGATACTGTTCTCTCCACACCCCTGAATATTTCAAGTTCTCTATTTTCGGGGTATATCATAGAGTTCTACTTTTTCACCATTCCCAATACCTATCAGCAGTTGAACCCAAGTGAATGGTTCTAAACAAGGACTTGTGAGCGGAATGGTGTGTTTATTTTGGCTAAGGGTTTATTTGCCCCTTTGAGACATTCCACAAACCTCTTTTTCCATTTAATACTGTGATCAGCAGCATTCAGAGACTATTTGCCATCCTAGATCTTCGGATGATTATAATGAACAGATCCTTTTGCCCACCAACAGTGGACATGTAATGTAAGGAGGGAAATATATATTTGTAGTTATAAGTGACAAAATTTAGGACTGTTTGTTAGAGTTACCATAGTAATTTACTAATTCCAATTAATGCAGAAGCAAATCATAGGGAAATAAGTACAAAAAACCCTGAAAACTATAGATCCTGATAAGCTGGCAGAGGATTGGAAGGTATGTGTTTTATTTATTTATTTATTTATTTATTTATTTATTTATTTATTTATTTATCTTTTAAAGATTTTATTTATTTGACAGAGAGAAACACAGACAGAAAAGAAACACAAGCAGAGGGAGTGAGAGAGGGAGAAGCAGGCTTCCTACAGAGCAGGGAGCCCGATGTGGGACTCGATCCCGGGTCTCCAGAATCATGAGCTGAGCCAAAGGCAGTCACTTAACCAACTGAGCCACCCAGGTGCCCCTGGAAGGTATGTGTTTTAGAGGAGTATAAAATCAGGATTTAAGGAAGATACTTCTAGGACTTACTGAAATAAAAGAGAAATTACAACCACACAACTTTTAAATGGAACAGTTACTACAAGGTGTAATTGGTGGCTAAAATCAGCCCATTCTCCAAATGGATCTTGACAGAGATCACAGAGGAAAGTTTATGGTGCCTGCAAGGCCTCTTAAAGGCATACAGCAAGAGACTGTAAACCTTAATATTAAAGGACCATTTCCTTCAAGAAGACCAGATGCCTGCTCTAAGTCCAACAAGTGCAGGAAGATTATCAAACCATTAGACAGATTGAAAAAAAAAAAGATTAATTGAAATGAATTCATAGTTTACATAAATGAAACGCTTTGTCTGGACAATTTCTTGATCAGTTTCACACACTAAATTCATATTTTACAATGAATTTGATTAATTTCTGAAACTTATTTATTTGTGTTAGCATTTTGTGACATCTGTATCTATGGGATTTTGTAAGTATATGCTACCACTTCTTTCTAGGTTTTCTTTTCTCATCATATATACCTAGTAGAGTATGAATTTTTTTTTTCTGATAATAGCCAAATTATTTTTTTGGACATTTGATATCATAAAATTCATTAATTTTATGTTATTAAATATGGTAAACCAAGAATTTTTTTCTAATTTTGTGTTAGGAGAGTGTGACCCTAAAACACTTAACACTTGACCATCACTTTTTATAAGTATATTCCAAAAAAATGAACTAATCAGCACAATGACTTCCTAGACTTTCCTACTTTCATAGGAAGAAAACACAATATCCAAGTACAAACCTCTATTAATAAGCATATTTCAAACTTTTCCATAGTTATAGATATATTAATAATGAGTTAATACTCTTGGGTCATCAAAAAAAAAATGAAGATGGGTTCTACCATTCAATACCAACCCCTTTCCTCTCAATCACATACTAATCTGCATATGTAAGAGACCATTAGCTAAGCACCATTAAGGGACAGTGTAGAAATGGAGTGTCCTCCAACCCCCTACATCATTTTGTGTTGGCTGAGAGGAAAATTATCATTTGACCAGTGTGGCCTGCACATGGCTGCTGTAACAGTGAAAGCCCTTGAGGGTTCCCCCAACACCCTCTTTTCAGAGGACCAGTCCTAATTAGCATGAAATATTCCATATTGTACAGGACCCCAAGATAAAACACCAGCACATCTACGTAGCAAGCATCTCATTTGTTCCCCCTCCACACATAACATTTGTAATTTGGTTAGTGTCACAAAGTAAACTTGGGCATCATATTTAAAAGTAGGAGAATCCTTTTTTTCTTTCTTTTAAATGATATAGCAATCCTTAATACATTTAAGAGTAATTGCTAAATATAATATTCAAGATTTGAAAATATGCATATACATTCAATCCAATAACTTAAACTCCGGATTCTATTATTCTCTGTAATTTTCAGTTGATTTCACAGGTCAGGGTAGGGCATAGTATTTTTTAGTATTACCTGCATGTTATCACTTACAGAAGTGAGAAAAAAATCTATGCAAGGTGGAGTTCGATTCTTATAAATAACAAGATAAAATAATAATGTGAAATTTTCCAAGAAAATAAAAATTTCTTTCTTGTCTTCTTTCTTTTTCTTTTCTTCTTTTCTTTTCTTTCTTTCTTTCTTTCTTTCTTTCTTTCTTTCTTTCTTTCTTTCTTTCTTCTTTCTTTCTTTCTTTCAGAAAGACAGCATGAGTGGGGGTAAGGGCAGAGGGAAAGGGAGAAGCAGACCCCTGCTAAGCAGGGTGCCCAATGTGGGGGTTGATCTCAGGACCCTTAGCCAAAGACAGAGGCTTAACCAACTCAGTCACCCAGGCACCCATAAAAATAGGCCTTCAAAAGCAGTTCATGGAAGATGACTTTGGGAATGGTGGGGTGAGGACTTTAATCATAGTTCTCCCATAAAAACAGTGAATATACTGGCAAAAATTTTTTAAAAATAAATAACAATAATTCAGAACTCTGGAAATTAGCCAAAGCCACAGAAAAAGCAGGAAATTTTCTATCAAAGAAAAACCTTCTGAACCTTAGTAAGAAAGCAAGATCTCTGATGTTTTAATCCCATTTTACCATAGCATAGTTACACAATAATCATCATCAAAAAACAAAACCAAACCAAAAACCCTGTTTTTCGGCCAATAGAAAACACTGAAAGCATTTTGAATTTTGTTAAATGTACCATCCCCAGAGCACAGTCAAAATTGTGTCCAAATTTGCTGGTCCTTGGAAAAAATCTATTCTGGAGTGTTATGACTATTTGATTGACTCAGAGTTCAGCAAAGGGAAAGTTCATCTTACCAGCATATTACCAAAACAATAAAAAAGAATTGCTGGCAATATTACTGGTATGTAAGGCTGTGATTTCGGGCAATCAAGCAAGATCTGTGCCAAGACTTTAAAAGGAAATACTTGTGAACTAGATGACCAAGGGAATTCTGAAAAACTCTCATATAGTCCCAGGGATCTAAAAAGCTGTGCACATGGACAAGGCTATGTACAGATCCAGGAAAAACCAGAGAAAACAGATTGTCCACACACCTATGGCAGATATTGAGACCTTATGAAAACAGGAAGTGGAAGTTAATGCTGTGTTGTAAATGGTCTATAAGTTTGAAGGCATATCTTCTCACACACATCCTTTAACAGAGTTAAGATGCAAAAGCAAAGCATTTAGAAAATCTTCTAACCAATCAGTGACTGATTCTGACAATTTGATTTCTAAAACCTTCTAAGAAATCTCTGATGAAATTTTATTAACCTTGCACAGACCATAGGAAGCTAGGTTAAAAATTAAAATAAGAGCTTAAAAAAATTCTAGTAGATTTTGGTGACTGCACATTGCAGGAAACATAAAATCCACTGAATTAATCCAGAAAAATCACTAACCAGATAAACAGCAACAACAGAACAATACATAGCACAATGAATAAAAACAACAACATAAAAGACGATCAACTGTAAAACATCCTGGCGGGGGAGGAGGGATCTGATACCAACACTGTTATATTATATTATCTAAAATGTTTAGTTTTCAACATAAAACACAAAACATAAAACAAAACAAAAACCAGAAAAGTATGCTACAAATAAAAGAAATTTAAGTAGTCAATGGAAAATTTCTGTAAGTCCTTGATTTTGGAAGTGGTAGTTTAAAGGTTTAAATCAGTTACATAAATATGTTCAAAGAACTAAAAGATATAATATTTTAGAAAGTAATGTATAATCACAATTTTTCATCATAGCTAATATCAATAAAGTGATATAAATTATAAAATGAATCAATAAGAAACTTAGATTTTAAAAAGTAATAACTTAGGGGCGCCTGGGTGGCTCAGTTGGTTAAGCGACTGCCTTCGGCTCAGGTCATGATCCCGGGATCGAGCCCCACATCGGGCTCCCTGCTCTGCGGGAAGCCTGTTTCTCCCTCTCTCACTCCCCCTGCTTGTGTTCCCTCTCTGGCTGTGTTTCTCTCTGTCAAATAAATAAAATCTTAAAAAAAAAAAAAGGTAATAACTTAAATGCAAAACAGTGATGCTCAGCAACATAACTGAACTGTCAAAAGAAATAATCAATGAACTTTAAAATACAGCAATAGAGATTATCCATTCTGGGAGGCAGAAAGGAAAGAAGTGAGGAAACCTGAAAAGAGCTTCAGAGACCTGTGTGAAACTATCAAGCATATGAACACACATAATAGCAGAAAGAAAAGAGTAGAATATTTGAAATTTTTAAAAAAGATTTTATTTATTTATTTGACAGAAACACAGCTAGAGAGGGAACACAAGTAAGGGGAAGGAGAGAGGGAGAAGCAGGCTCCCCACTGAGCAGAGAGCCCAAGGGGGGGTGGAGGGCTGGATCCCGGGACTCCAGGACCATGACCTGAGACGAAGGCAGATGCTTAATGACTGAACTAGTCAGGTGTCCCCAAGAATATCTGAATTAATAATGACCAAAAACTCAAACTTAACTAAATATGTGAATCTATAAATTCAAAACCTCTATAAACTCCAAGAAGGATAAACTCAAAGAAATTTATACTTGCATATGTTAGAGTAAAGTTAACAAAATTTGAAGACAAACGAAAAATCTGGAAAGCAGCAAGAGAAGAATGCCTCACTACATACAAGAAAACTTCACAATAATTAACTCACTTTCATCAGAAACCAAGAAGGCCTGAGATTATGAAATAACATCTTAAAAGTGCTGAAATAAAACACTGTCTATCTGTTCTATATACAGAAAAACTATCCTTCACAATATGAAGAGGAAACAAAGAACTTCCAAATTAACAAAAACTTAGAGAATTTGTTCCTAATAGACTTAAATGAAATAGCAGTCCATAGTAGTTTCTAATATAAGGAAACTACATGGTAACTCACATTCACACAAATAATGAACAACTGGTAAATATAAAAATTATATAGGTAATATATAAGCATAGGTAATATATACAAAAAATAATAAAAACATACCTTCATTTGTAATTGTTTTATTTTTAAAAATTAACTACATAAAAGCAATAATTATAACAATGTGCTTATAGATTTATGATATATAAGGATACAATTTGGATGACAATAATAGTATAAAAAAGGGCAGAGGGAAAAGAGTCATATTGGGTCAAAGTTTTATATACTATTGAAGTTAAGTTACCATTGATCTGAACTAAATTGTTTTAGTTCAGGTGTTAATTATAATTGACAGATCAACCCCTGAGAAAATAACTAAAAGAAAAAAAATATATATATATGCACATTTAAGCAACACATAAAAATATGTATTTAACACTAAAGGTCATCATAATCAAGGAACATATGAACAAAAGCCCACATATGACATAAAGAAAATAAAGAGTCAAATGGCTGATGCTAATGTCATAATATGAGTAATTATAATAATTACAGAAATGTAAATGGATTAAATACTCCAAAAGATAGAGATTGACAAAATAGAAAAAAACAAATAAACAAAATTGATACAATTCCACAAGAGATACACTTTAGCTTAAGAGATACAGATTTTGGGAAGTTATATATATATATACACTACACAGCATATATATTCTACTTTCCTTTATATATAGCAATAATAACTGTTATCTGAATGGTGTTTCTCTAATTCATGTTGAAAATTCATGTTGAAATCCCAGCCCTTCAAGATGATAGTATTAGTAGATGATGGTTTTGAGAGGTTCATAAATCATGAGAGTGGAACCCTCATGAATGGGATTAGTGATTGACAAAAGGGGCTCCAGAGAGATCCCCAGTCCCTTGCTCAATACAATAGTTCTGCTGGATCTCAAACTTCCAGCCTCCAAAACCATAAGAAATAACTTTCCTGTTTTTTATAAACTATTTAGTTTGTGTGATTCTGTTATAGGAGCCCAATACACCGGGACATTAACAAAAACAGAATGGAAACGGCTATATAAATTCAGACAAAATAAACTTTAAAACAAAAGATGTTTCTATAGATAAAGCGATTAATAGTAAAAGGATTGTAACCATTACATATATACCTGGAAACATCTCTCCAAATTACATTGAGTAAAAACAGAATTTAGGGAAAAATAGACAATTCACAGATAGCAACAGGAGATCAGTAGGATATAGAAGACCTGAAAACCACTATAATTAGTGCCAGTAGACATCTCAGCAAGAGCAGGATACACATTCTTTTCAAGTTTATATGAAATATTATCCAGCATATAGATCATATATGATGACATCAAACTAACCTTGATAAACTTAATTATTTGAAATAATAAAATGTATATTTTGACAAGACATTAAATTGAAATCAACAATAGACACAATCATGGAAACTAACAAGTCTGTGGCTAGTAAGTCATGCACCACCAAATAAACCAAATAAGCAATAGGACAATAGGTCAAGAAAGAAATGACAAGGAAAATAAGGAAATGCCTTGAGAAGAATGAAAATCAAAAAACACAACTTACCAAAAGTGATGAGATGGCAGCTAAAGGAGTGTTTAGATGGATATTTATATCTGTCACCACCTGTATTAAAAAAGAATAAAGATCTCATATCAATAACCTTACCTTCCAATTTAAGAAACAAGAAAAGTAAGAGCAAACTAAACTGAAAACAAAGGGAAAGAAGGAAATAAAGATTAGAGTAGAAATTAATAAAATAGAAAATAAAAAATACAGAAAAACAACAAACCCAAAAGTTGCTCATTTTAAAAGATGAACAAATTAGACAACTCTTCCACTAGACTGACCGAGGATAAAAGTGAGAAAATGCAAATTATTAACATAAAAAATGAGAATGGAATTCTTATAACCTGACCTATAGAGATTAAAAAATAGTGATAAGAAATACCATGAACAAACAAACAAAAAGAAATACCATGAACAACTATCAGATACCTTAGATGAAGAACGCAGATAAAAAATTTCTACAAAGACAAAAAGCATGGAAATTGACTCAAAGTTAAATAGATGATTGAAATAGAGATTGAATTAGTAATTGAAGTATTTCCTATAAAAATATTCAGGACCAGATGGCTTCACTAATGAATTCTACCAAACATTTAAAGGAGAATGAATATCAGTTCTTAGAAAACTCTTCCAAACATCCCACCTCATTGTATGAAGCCAGTGTTACACTGGCACCCAAACCAGACAAGACATCACAAGACAAGAAATAAAGAAAGAAAAACAATATAAAACCAACAACAAAAACAAATAAAAGTACACACCAATAAAAAAAATCAGTTTTGCAGGATACTAGACAAATATGTATTTTCATATACTATGTATTTCTACATACTGCAAAATGTATTTCTATACATTAACAACAGACAAACCAAAAAAAATTAAAAATAGAATTCCATGTACAACAGTATTCAAAAATAATTATGAATAAATTTAATCAAAGAAGTGCAAGTTTTATACACTGAAAACTATAAAACATTTTTGAAATTTTTTTTTAGTTAAAATAAAAAGGCATCCTATGCTCACGGATCGGGGCAAAAAAACAATACTGCTAAGATAATACTCCCCAAATGATTTACAGTTTTAATAAAAAGCCTTTCAAAATTCCAGGTGGATTTTTTGCAAATAGACAAGTGGATCTGGACATTGATCCTAAAATTGACCTGGAAATTTAGGGAACCAGAAGAGCCAAAAACAATTTTGAAAAATAACAAAATTAGAAAACTCAGCATTTCTTGATTTCAAAACTTACTACAGAAGTATAGTTATCAAAGACAGCATGGTATTGGTATAAGGACAGACATACAGACCAATGGAACAGAATTGAAGTTCAAAAATAAATACATTTGTTATCAACTGATTTTCAATAATGGTGTCAAGACTATCTGATGAAGAAATATGTCTTTTAAACAAATACTGCAAGAAAAAGAATTAACTTGGATACCTATCTTACTTAAGATTAAATGAAAAAGAATTAACTTGGATACCTATCTTACTTAATATTTTTAAAAAAAAGTAAACCCAAACTGGATCATATGTTTTAATTTATCAAAAAACAAACTATAAAATTTTTGGAAGAAAATATATATGTAAATCAAAATGATCTTGGGATGGGCAGTGGTTTCTTAGATATGACACAAAAATACATATTCCAAGAGAAAAAAGAGGTGAATTGGGCTTGATCAAAATTTTAAACTGTTGTGTTTTAAGGGATAACATAATGTGACAATACAAACCATAGAGTAGGAGAAAATATTTTAAAATCATATATCTAACAAGGAAGGGGCTGACCCAAAATGAACAAAGAAATCTTACAAATCAATAATATAAAGAAAACAAAACAGGCTGAGAATTTCAATGGGCATTTCTGCAAAGGGGATGTTCAAATGTCCTATAAGCACATGAACAGTTGCTCAACATCATTAGTCACTAGGGCAATGGGAAATTGAAACCACGATGAAATACTCCCTCACATTTACTAAGATGGCTACAATAAACAACAACAACAACAAAAACAGGCAGTAACAAATGTAACGGAAGTTGTGGAAAAACTAGAACTATCATACACTGTTTATTGGTGGGAACATAAAATGATGTGATGCTTTGGAAAACAGTTTGGCAGTTCTTCAAAGTGTGAAATATGGAGTTATCATATGACCCAGCAGTTCTACTCCTAAGTATGTGACCAAGCAAAATGAAAACATGTGTCTGCATGAAATCTGTACAAGATAGTTCACAGCAGGCTTATTTGTAATAGCTAAGCAGTGAAAACTGGAGAAATGTCTTTCAACTGATAAATGGCTAAACAGTAAGTGGTATAGCCACATCATGGAATATTTGGCAAGAAAAAAAAAGATAAAATACTCATACATAAAACAACATAGGTGAGCCTTAAAAACATGATCCTAAGTGAAAGAAGCTAGTAACAAAACATCATGTATTTTACAATTCCATTTAAGCGAAATACCTAGAACAGACAAGTCTATAGAGACAGAAAATAAACTTATAGTTGACTAGGATAAGGGGTGGCTTTGGGCGAAAATGGATAGTGACTGCTAATAGATACAGGGTTTCTTTCTGGAATAATGAAAATGTTCAAAACTTAGATTGTGGTGATGGTTGCATAAATTTATGACTACATTAAAATCCATAGAGCTATACCCTTTGAGTGGTGCATTTTATGGTATATGAATTATATCTCAACAAAGGCATAAAAAATTCATACATAAATTTTAGAACCTCTTATATTACAGTTAAAAGCAATGCACTTAAACTTGACTAAATATAATAATAATAATGGTAACAATAAGGATAAAAATATCTGCCCTTATTTACTTCTTGTTATAAGAGCCATGTAAGCATCAGACACTCTGGCTTGTGATTTGGGAACATTAAGTCTGATCTTTAAGACAGTCTTGCAGAGTAGATAATAGTAGTGAACATACTGTAAGTGAACAAATGGAATGTCATATAGATTAAGTCAGGAGGTCAAAACCATTACCTTGTAAACAGAGCCAGGATATAGAATCAGTATAATGTACTTTCTTTGATCTATGGTCTTAAGAAATGTCTAGAGCAACATTTCACAAAATACATTTGTAGTAAACTAGTGCCCGATACATTTCTAGATTTTATATATATATATAAAATATATATATAAATATATATATTTAATATATATATTTAATTTTAAATATATAGATATTTAAAGATTTTATTTATTTGACAGAGAGAAACACAGCTAGAGAGAAAACAGGGGAGTGAGAAAGGGAAAAGGAGGCCTCCCACCAAGCAGGGAGCCCTACGCAGGGCTCGATCCTGGGACTCCGGGATCATGACCTGAGCCGAAGGCAGATGATTAATAACTGAGCCACCCAGGTGCCCCTAGATTTTATATTTTAGAAGGATTCCATGATTAGGACTGAAAACACTGAATTAAATACGTGTGTGTATACATATTATGTATGTATATTTAGTTCATATATATACCACACACATATAAACATATATACACACGCCAATTTTTATTGAGAGTCTATTATAAGGACATTAGCCTAATTCTTTTGTATAGATGAAGCCCACACAAAGGTAAATGATTGCTTTGTATTTACTAATCTATAGTAGCACAAAAACCACCTTTCAGATCAGTGGTTTATTCTGCTCTATCAGTTGTATATCAAGGGCAAGGACTAAGCTAGCTTCATAGAATATTAAGATTTTTTGACCATTAGCATTATTACTACTGTCTTCAAAATGAGTCACCTCCTGTTTTACTATATAGTAACACAAAAGCATGGTGCTCTCTTTGTCCTATTCAACAAGAATGATAATTTTTTTTTTTCTTTTTACACCATGTCAGGCACGCGGGACTATAGGCTTCTCCAGCATTCTGGTTCCATCAGGTAATAATGAACTTTCATAACATATCTGGAAAAGGCCTGGACTCAAGACCCTCTTTGCCTACATGGAAAAATGACGCTATATATTTAATATGCACTCATGGATGCAATGAACTGTACTAAGTACTACAAGTCACTTTTTCCCCTAAAAGAAGGACTCATGAATAAATGTTTGTAACCTTAACTTATATCCAGGGAAACACCCACAATCCCCTATTCCAATACGTCCTACTCGCCACAGCTATATTCATCTACGAAGCTCAGTCTGACCAGCTTAATCACCTACTAAGAAACGTGCATGGTTTTTCTACTGTCCGTAATATAAAATCCAAATCTCTTAGCCTGTCATTTATGATTTCCTCTAAAATATGCCCCTAGCTTATCCACTATTCACACCTAATTTCCAGGAAACATCACAACTTGTTAGTCTTCCAAATGAGCCCCATACTTTATAATTGCTAGGTCTTTGCTCATGTTTTTTTCTATGTTCAGAATTCTTTCTTTCTCCCACTGCTTGGCAAAATTCTATCCATTTTTCATCCCAAAGGCAACTTCCATGACAAAATCTTTTTAAATTCTCAGATCAGAAATAAATTGTACTTTTTCTGAATTCTTTGGAAAGTTGTTTATAAAACTCAAATGACATATTTACATTTATAATCTTATTTGCACTTGGGTATAATCCAAGAGGAGGGAACTGATGCCCAAGTCCCCACTATTTTACTACTGAAGAAGTTGATAGTTAGCAAGGTAGCCCCAGGTAAAGCATCCAGGAAGGACTAGAAATTGCATTCAAAATAATTTAGCTAAATCTGAAGTCTGAGCTTTTGTGATAATGATAGTAGGTAACTTTCTTTTTTCTTTCTTTCTTTTTTTTTTTGTCATTCCAACTATATTTTAGGCATTGCTCTCTTTACTTTTAAAAACATTTCCCTCCTCAAAGCTTTTCTTTCCCTATCTCTGAGACTTTATTTTTCTCCCGTATCATTGCATGCCCCTTCTCGGTTTCTTTTTCAAGACGGTTACCCCTTTTCAATCCCTAATTCTTGTAATGTCCCAACCCTGGACTCTTTATCTTCTTTATTTATACTCACTGTCATGGTTTTAAATACTATCTATGTGCTTGTGACTCTAAGATTTACATATCTATCTCCAATCTCTCTGCTGAGCTTCAGACTAAAATATTCAACCACCTGCTCAGAACCTCCATTTGGATATCTAATTTAAAGTTAATATATTCAAAGGAGATCCTCTCTTTCTCTCCCTTACCAAAGTATATTCCTAGATCCCCTCTTTTCCCTCTTCTTTCACCAAATAGCACACCAACCACCTAGTCATTCAAACCCAAACCAGTGGCGATCCTCAATTTTCTTGCTCTTTCAGATTTCTAACCAGTAAGATCTGTTTGTGTCCATGAAAATGTCTCACCATTTCTTAGCACCTACATTCTTATGTTCAGTGAAGTCACCAAAATCTCTTGCCTAGATATTCGTAATTCCTCAGGCTTCTCTGGATTATGAGAGTTTCTTAGACCTTTGTTACTTTGTTACTTAGACTTTTGTTACTTTCTTAGACTTTTGTTACTTTTTTGTTACTTTGACAGTTTTGAAGAGTATTTGTCAAGGATATTGTAAAATGCCTTTCAATTTGAGCTTGTGCAATGTTTTTTCAATGGTTGCACAGTGTTTACGAATTTGGGGAAGAAGACCACAGATGTAAATTGTCATTCTCATCATTTCATATCAAAGATACATGCTATTAACATGACTTTATTTCTGATGATGTTAGTCTTTATTTCCTGGAAGAGGTAGTTTTTGCAGGTTAAGGATTTCTGTTTTTGTTTATTTTTCCATGTGAAACATACATTTCTTATCTTTTTCCATGGTGTACTCTTCAGTAGGAAGTTACTGTATGCACTTCATACACAAGCAATGGGACTTTATCCTCTTCTTCCTTGAAGGGCTAATAGCTACATAAGTAATTTGTGATTCTTCTGCACTGGAAACTTGGCTACTCTCCTGCATTTATTTATCCATTCACTTATTTATATTGGTCTAGCTCATGTATATTTCCTTTATGCTTTGGGTTAAATCCAATGCTACCATATTTGTTTTATTGCTCAAATTATTCCAGTCTGGATCCACTGAAAGCAATTTTATTTGGTTCCTGCATCACTTCCACATACCTCTGTTTTGTTGTTGTTATTGTTGCTGTTGTTATTTGTTTTTGTTTGAGTACCGTCTACTTTTTGGCAGAACAAAATGCTCAATGACTCACCTTGCATATTCCCTACCTCAGCCCTGGAGTCACTCACTCATTCATCTCATCACTCGGTCCAGGTTATACATATTTCTTTCTGTGTTTCTTTGTAGACACTTTCAAGTTTTAAATTTTATATGTAAGCATTTGATTCACTTTTTAAAAAAGATTTATTTACCTTTAGAGAGAAAGAGGCAGAAAGAGAGCATGAGTGGGGGCAGGGGCAGAGGGAGAGAATCTCTCAAGCAGACTCCTGCTGAGCGAGGAGCCCAGTGTGGGGGCTCCATCCCACAGCCCATGAGATCAAGATGCCCGCAGAAACCAACAGTCAGACACTGAACTTACTAAGCCACCCAGGTACCCTGCATTTAAAAAAATATATATTTGTACAAGGTATGAGGTATGTGTTTTTTTAAACAATGATGTCCAACAGTTCCAGCACCAGTTGTTGAAGACCATCCTTTCTTCACTGAATTGCCTTTCCATCTTGGTCAGAGAGCAGTTGACTGTAGGTATATGTCTGAGCACCCTAGTTTCCGAAACAGTGTGGTTATCATTTTGTCAACATCATAATGTCATTATTATAGGTAATTGTGGAAACTAACTATAATCCAATTGTACTGAAAATACAGATAAATTTGGGAGGAACTGAAAACTTAACAATCGTGAGTCTTCTAGTACATGGATACAGGATATCTGTCCATTTATTTCGATCTTTAATTGCTTTCCTCAGTGATTTGCAAACCTCCATATTCATATACAGTACATAGTTATGATATACTTAAGTTTTAGGGGTTTTCTGGGAGAGGGACAGTACTAATTTAAATGGTACTTTTTTTGTAGATTTCCAATTCCAAATGTTCATTGCTGGCATAGGAAGGCAACTGGTTTTTGTTAACTTTGTATCCTGCAACTTTTCAATGCTTGTTTATTAACTGAGTTTGGGAGTTCTTTTTGTAGAACTTTTGTGTGGTTTTTTTTATAGAAAATCATGCCATCTACAATTTTATTTCTTCCTTCCAATGTTTATGCCTTTTGTTTATTTTTGTCTTACCGCAATGACTAAAATATAAGTAGTGATGAGACGATATAATTATTTAGCTAGGGGAAAGTCAAGTCTCTCAATCAAGTCTAATATTAGCTGTAGTGTCTCCCATATATGCTGCTTACCATCTTAAGGAAGTTCCCTTCTATTCTAGTTTTTTGAGATCTTTTGTCGCAAGGAGGAACTGACTTTTGCCAAGTGGTTTTCATGCATCTTTTGATATAATCAGACAATTTTTCTTATTCACTGTTAATGTGATTAATTACTGTGATTCCTTTATACATGTTGAATCAGCCTGCATAGCTGGAGGAAAGCCATGTGGTAGTGATGTATTTACTTTTTCAATTTCTTACATTGCTGGATTTGTTACCATTTTGTCAAGGAATTTTGCCTCTATGGTCATTAAAGATATTCATCCATATTTTCCTTTTCTTGTTTTTGGGATCATTGCAATGTTTACCTAATAAAATGAGTTAGAAAATGTTCTCCCTTTTTCTATATTCTGGAAGAGATTCTGTAGAATTGTATTATTTCTTCTTTAAATGTTGGTAGAATTGACCAATTTGGGCCCTCTGTTTTCTTTTTTGGAATTTTTTAACAGTAAGTAAATACCTTTACCAATAGGGCTAATTAATCTATTTTGTTTTGAGGGAGTTTTGGTAGTATGTCTCTTTCAAAGAATTGTCCAGGCCATTGAAGTTATCAACTCTGGCATTGAGTTGTTCATAATACTCAATGTCCATGGGATTGGTAGTGAGTACACATTTTCAAATCTGATACTGGCAATTTGTGTCTCCTCTCTTTTATCCTTGGATAACCTGCCTAGAGATTTATCTGTCTTACTAATCTTTTCAAAAAATCAAAAACCAACCAAACAAACAAACAAAAAGAAAACCCCAAACACTCTAGCTTTTGGTTTCATTCACTTTGGTTATTATTCCTCGTTTTTAGTTTCTTTGATTTCTTCTCTAATAATGTTATTTCTTTTCTTCTGCTTGCTCTATGTTTAATTTGAACTTCTTGCTACGGTTTTATAAGATAAAAGCCTAGGTTATTAATTTTAAATTAATATTCCTCAGGTAGTCTCTATCTTGCAGCTCTATCATCTGTAATCCAGTTAGATTACTGGAGGCTTGTCAGGGTTGTGGCAGTGTATAGAAGGAAGAGTACTCCATAATTTTGTTGTTATGTTAAAATCTACGTGACCCTATGTCTTGGGATCTGTTTTATACACATCTGTCTCCTTTTTCCAGAGGTGGGATTTTTTAGTCTCTCTCTCCTGGCTTTAATGTTCCTTATCTATTTTATTGAAGTTCTACCGTTGTTGTTGTTGTTATT
Source organism: Spilogale gracilis (assembly GCA_004023965.1). Taxonomy (NCBI): domain Eukaryota; kingdom Metazoa; phylum Chordata; class Mammalia; order Carnivora; family Mephitidae; genus Spilogale; species Spilogale gracilis. Next base: position 73,149 of record PITA01002947.1, read on the forward strand.
ATTATTATTGTTGTTGTTGTTATTATTATTATTATTATTATCTTCCTTAGATGAGACGAGAGCTAGAGAAGAGGACAAATTCCCTTCCTCCAACTGGGAAAACTGCTCAGAATTGTCTTCTCATGAATTCTTTTTTTTTTTTTTTTTTAGATTTTATTTATTTATTTGACAGAGAGAAACACAGCGAGAGAGGGAACACAAGCAAGAGGAGTGAGAGGAGGGAGAAGCAGGCTTTCTGCCGAGCAGGGAGCCCGATGCGGGCCTCGATCCTGGGACTCCAGGATCATGACCTGAGCCGAAGGCAGTCGCCCAACCAACTGAGCCACCCAGGCGCACCTTCTCATGAATTCTTTTTCCCTAAATATCAGTTAGGGAGAAGATTCTGGGTGTGTTTCAAGACAACTGCTCTCTTCATCTCCCCACTAGAACTATCAGAGAATCTTTCTAAAATTCTCACCAGGAGAACTGGTGGGTTCCTGGTCCAGAATAATTGTGGGGGCCATAAAATGACTGCAGTCCCTAAGAGTTTCTCCCTCTCAAGTCGTTCAAAATTATCACTGAAATATCCTTACCAGTTCCCACAGATTCTTCTTCAGGCAAACACATCCATGGAGCTGTGCCTTTCTTTCTTTCTTTTTTTTTTTTTTCTTTAAGATTTTATTTATTTGACAGAGATAAACACAGCCAGAGAGGGAACACAAGCAGGGGGAGTGAGAGAGGGAGAAGCAGGCTTCCCGTCGAGCAGGGAGCCTGATGTGGGACTCGATCCCGCGTCTCCGGGATCATGACCTGAGCCGAAGGCAGTCGCTTAACCAACGGAGCCACCCAGGTGCCCTGAGCTGTGTCTTTCTGAATGTGGCTGTCTCTCTAAATTATGGGGACTTCAGCTTGCCTTGTGACATCTGTTCAATGATGGTTCAAAAACAATTGCTGATTTTTAATTTCCCTAGGCTTTTTTATTATAAGGATGGGAGTGAAAACTTCTCATCTATTTGCATATGATGCTGAAACCTAAAGTCCCTAGAAATTATTAGATAATTATTCTACAACTCACACCACGGTAGATCAAATTGACAAAATACAGAATTCCTTAAATGATGGATTTAATATTATGCTAATTGTCATGCTTTTAAATACATTTTCTGAAAAATTAGAACAAAATTTGTTTTCCAATATTTATTGAACATTTATAAAAGCTGGTCACTTAAAAATATGAGACCATAAAGTAAGCTCTTAAACAATTTCAAAGCTAAAAAGATACATATTTGATTTCATAAAGATATTAAACCTCATCGCAAGCAAAAAGAGAAAGGAGAAAAAAGAGCAAAAGGAGTAAATAATAAATTTGGGCAGTACTTTTTTTAAGCAAACATTTTTATAATACTTAGATGGCACTATTTGGGGGTTTTTTTGGTTGTTTTTTTAAAGATTTATTTTTGTTTTTATTTATTGAGAGGGCAGGGTCAAAGGGAAAGAGAATCTTGAAGCAGACTCCCCACTGAGCATGGAGCCCCATGCAGGGCCGGATCCCAAGACCTGAGATCATGGCCCAAGCCCAAGTCAAGAGATGGGCTGCTTAACCAACTGAGTCACCCAGGCACCCTTGGCACTATTTGTTAACTTTATCGTACCGAGCACTAGTACCGGCCATATTATTTTACTTTTTTATTTTAGTATTTATCTACCAAATGTTAATGTTTAGTACAGTACTGTATGGCTAGCAAACTTTTTAAAAAAGATTTATTTATTTATTTAAGAGAGAAAAAGAGAGAGAGGTGGAAGGGCAGAGGAAGGAGAGGGAAAGACTCCCCAACAGACTCCCTACTGAGTATGGAGCCCTGACACAGGGCTCGATCCCAAGACTCTGAGATCATGACCTGAGCCAAAATTAAGAGTCTGATGCTTAACTGACTGAGCCACCCACGTGCCCCTAACAAAAATGGTATATCATTGCTATTTTAATTTTTAAAATAAATATCATTTTAAGCTTATAATTAATATTCATGTTTTTTTTAAAGATTTTATTTATTTGACAGAGAGAAACACAGTCAGAGAGGGAACACAAGCAGGGGGAGTGAGAGAGGGAGAAGCAGGCTTCCTGCCGAGTAGGGAGCCCGATGTAGGGCTCGATCCCGGGTCTCCGGGATCATGACCTGAGCTGAAGGCAGTCGCTTAACCAACTGAGCCACCCACGTGCCCCAATATTCATATGTTTTTGACACAATAAAAATTTACCATTTACTAATTTAGAATGTAGTTACCTGTCACTGGATCCTGAAATACTTGCACCAAATATTCAAGACAGAACACGGTGGTATTGTGCATTTACTACAGCTATAATTTTGTCTAATTTTCTATCTGAGTTTTAAAATAGAAACACCTTGCAATTCCTTTATGCTCATGGCCATTCCTTCCAATCTTGAAGTGAGAATATCTAAATTCCTTGTGGGAAGATTGCAGCCACTATAAAAACCAACAGGCTCTGTAGCAAGTTTTCCATTCATGTTATCTTTTTTTTTCTCCCCTAAGAGAGAACGCACACATGCACGTGAGTTGGGAGGAAGATCAGAGGGAGGGGGAAAGAGAGAATCTTAAGCAGGCTCCATACCCAGTATAGAGTCCAACTCAGGTCTCCATCTCACAACCCTGAGATCATGACCCGAGTCCAAATCAAGAGCCCAGTGCTTAACAAACTGAGCTACTCAGGCTCCCCTCTATCTACGTTGTCTTTCACCAGTTTTTTCCCTTTCTGGTTTGTGAGAGATATATGCTTAAAAAAAAGTAATAAGCTGAACTTCACTCTGACAAATCTATTCTTTATAATAGAATGTTTTTACTTCTATTATTTATTTTTGTTTTCTATGTTTTTCTGGAAAATGGATTTGTATAAATATATTTTTAAAAAGATTTTATTTATTTGACAGAGAGAAACACAGCCAGAGAGGGAACACAAGCAGGGGGAATGAGAGAGGGAGAAGCAGGCTTCCTGCCGAGCAGGAGCCCGATGTGGGACTTGATCCCGGGTCTCCGGGATCATGACCTGAGCCGAAGGTAGTCGCCCAACCAACTGAGCCACCCAGGCACCCCTGTATAAATATTTTTAATGAGGATGTTTTGGTTTTCTGCAGTTTCAGAGTTTCACATTTGATATATTAACTCTCAGTTTATAATCTGAGACAATTTTACAAGTGCTGAGAATCAACTAAATTAATGGTATTTACAGTAACATTTTTAATTTTTTATGATAAATATTTATTTCTTACATCTTCCAGTCTCCCATCTTGAAAGTTTTATGTTAAAATCTGAGACAACAGAGTAAAGTTGGAATGATTATTGGAATGATTCAAAACTGAGCTTATAAACCTGCAGAAAATAAGTTAGGGACAACATAGCACTTCTTTTGAATGACTGTCTAAATGTGAGCATTTTGTAGTCTCAAAAATAAATCAATTATTTTAAATAAAGTCTTTCTTTTCAATAAAAATGGGGAATAAAAGAATTTTTCGCTCATTTGAGAAGGAAATGAGTCCACTGGGGAACTTTGCATGGGGGCTCCAGGGAGGATAAAGAGACAACCAGCTCCAAAGCAGGCTTCATAAACTTATTTAAAATATTTCTTTTTGAATTTTTTTTCTTTTAAAGCTTTCAAGTTTTAATCATTACCATATGGGATTTAGAAAGAAATTGTTAAAAGTAATTGCTCACAATAATCATAAGTAGTCTGAATTAAATTACAGCAGTGAGTGAGAGATGATGCAGTGAGTATAAATTTTCTTTTAAAGACAACTGCTTAATGGAAGGACACATTTAATATTGTATATGAAATTATTTATTACTGGCAAGAAATCCTAAGCATTTCAAGTTCAAATAAATAACATTAGTGTTTGGTTACTCATGGATTATCATTCATGGATTTATTACTACTTTTTAATGACATTAGTCAATTTACAACATATCAGGAAAGATATTACCTCAACTGCACCACCTCTGGGAAAAAGAATTCTCAAAAGCTTTATGTAAATAGTGTTACACTGTTCTCACAAGAATAGTTAGTATAATTTTTAGACGAAAAGTAAAGGACCTTAACAGACCAAAAAGCTTGCTTGCATAGACCAAAATTTAAAAAAAAAAAAAAAAAGGAAGAAAAAAGAAGGTAAAGAAACAAAATAGGAAATTCATGCTGGAAGAAGTGCAAATTTATATACCCCAATGAGATACCACTTCTTGCATCCCAGTTTGGTTAAAAAAAATCAAAAAGCTGTGGGGAAAGAAACTTTTCATACAGTGCTGGTGGAAGTTCAAAATGGTGCAACCTCTATAAAGAGAAAGTTAACACATAACAAAATCACAATCCCTTTGAACCTGCAATGCACTTCTAGGAATTTATCCTTAAGATATGCCTCTCCAAATATAAAACAACTTATGCACATAGTTACTCACTTTAACATTATTTTCAATAGCAAAATATTGAAAGCAACCAAAGTATGCACTTTCTCTGCAGTCTAGCTGAATCAGTTATAGAAAATTCATAAAATGAAGCATCAGGCAACTTTAAGAAATATGGTGATTAAATCAACATGGAAAGAATTTCAAGCTCTCTTAAGTTAAATAAAAAAAAAAGGAAAGGAAAGAAAAGTATATTACATCCTACCTTGGTGGATGATAGAAAAACATACATTCACACATACATAAGAAGTCTTGAGCTCTACTTAGTATGCTTAGTAGTATTATGTCTTAATTCTGAAACTATGTTCTCTAAATTGTGAATTTGAGCAAAAGGGCGAATATATTGAGGTTACTGGGCAAGTATGAAAAGGGAAGATACAGGTACACAATAGAGATGGAAGACAAACAGAAGAATTCAATGTTTTGGAATCTGACCCGAATCAGTAAGAACTTGTGATTTTTGTGTGTATAAACCTGTATATGGACACACACACACACACACACACACACACACACACACACATTTTCTTGCACTGTGCCCTGAAACTACATAAAAACAATGAAATTCCAAAACCAAAGAGCATATCTAACTCCCATTATGGACTATGTTTCTCTCTAAAAGAAGTCATGCCTTATGTAAAAAACTAAAAGGTAAAATTTCCTATCTAGGTAAAGAAAAGTTCAGAATGAATCTAGAACACTTTCCTGGCAAGAAAAGAAAGGGAGGAAAGAAGGAAAGAAGGAAAGAAGGAAGGAAGGAAGGAAGGAAGGAAGGAAGGAAGGAAGGAAGGAAAAAGAAAGGAAGGGAAGAAAAGAAAAAAAAAAGAAAAGAAAGAAATCCTCCCAAAAAACAAACAAAAAACTCCCACTTTTTAAAGAAGACTCTCTGCTAATAAAAATAAGGGGGAGTATAACAATAAAATACCACCATTTTGTTACTTCCAGCAAAATGATGAATGCTGCCAGGATTAACAATGGGTGTGAAAGCTACTTGATGAAAGGCTATCAGGGAAGGATTGAGTCAGAAAATATGATTTTAAAATGGAGAGGTCTGGCTGTCACTCTTGTTAATCAAGTGGTCAAACACAGGCTTGTCAATGATGGGATGGCGTCACTTGCTCCCCTGCCTGAGGGCAGAGCATCACCCAGGCGGTCTCAGGTTGCTAGCATTTTATCTTGAGGCAGCAAGCGGACGAACTCAGGGCAATCTGTGTAGATCATTCAAATAAATAAACGAAATGAAGAAATGAAGGAGATGACTTAAGATACATAGTAGGCAAGTGACTGTGTATCCTGCTTGATTGGTCCCCGAATTTTCTTAGGCGGCAGTGGTGTGGTTTTATAGGAGAATGTTATTTCTCCTATAAAAGGCAAACTTAAGTGTTTACAAGTGAAAGTTATGATGCCTTAGGCAACTACTGTGTCTTGGCCACAAGTGAGGGAGAAGGGAGGGAGAGGGGAAGGGAGGGGAGAAAGAAGGAAAGATGTGAGCAGCTGTGACAAGATTTTAACAAGTGATGAATTTGTTTAAAGGGTAAGTTGGGTTTTACCGTGCTCTTCCTTCAACTATTCTGTACATTTGAACTATTTCAAAATAAAATAAATGTATAGGAAAGAAAAATAATAACTGGTGCATATAAATAACTTTTTAAAAAGATTTTATTTTTTTATTTGACAGAGAGAGAGATCATAAATAGGCAGAGAGGGATGGGGAAGCAGGCTCCCTGCTGAGCAGAGAGCCTGACATGGGACTTGATCCCAGGACCCTGAGATCATGACCTGAGCCGAAGGCAGAGGCTTTAACCCACTGAGCCACCCAGTCACCCCTATAAATAGCTTTTTTTTTTTTTTTTATAAATAGCTTTTAACTTCCTTGCTTCTTTAATCTTACAACACAGGGAGTCAAAAAGTATAATGTGGGTACTGCATTATTATCATTTTTAAGTATGATTTCAAATTGTTCTTATTAAGACCACAACTTTGGAATAAAAGACACAATATAAGAAAATATTAAGAACAATAAAAATTATATTTAAGTCAGGAAGGTATAGAGGCAGGAGAGAATATAAGATATTAAGTATTAAGAGAAATAATTAAGATTAAATGAATCAACTATGCAACTTTTAAGGTAACAGAATGCAGATTATTCACTTCCTGTGAGTTGCATCACTCTTGTGCTAAAGTTATTTTATAATAATGAGATTTTAATCATTAACAACTTTATTCAGAAATTTGAGACCAGAAAAAATAATTGGTATTTATTTTAACAAATGATTCTAAAAATCTCTTACATGCAAAACAGAAATGCATGTTACAATAGGAATGATGTGCAGCTACTGTTCCTTATATGTTATTTTCAATGATGTGTTTTCAAAATGGAAAGTGAATGAATAGTCAATATTTTATACTGTTTATTAAAAAACAAAAACATGTCTGCATAAATAATTTATATTTAGTGAACTTAAATATGGATTAATAGTACTCTAAAACAGAATTATTATAAAAAGATGGACATGTTTGGTTGGCTTATTTTCCAAAATACAATTATATCCTAACAATAGCAACTTTCACCAATATATGCAAGCAACAAACCAAACAAACAACCAGATCTCGTGCCGTGTTAGAAGAGTATGTATGTCACCAAGAATGCCAACTTCAGAGTCAGGCTTTTTTACATTCATATCTTAGATCTGTTGCTCATTATCTCTATGATCAAATGAAATTTACATAAAATCTCAAAGCCCCAGTTCTCTCTTCTGTGTAACACTTGTAAATTTCTTATCTTAGTGCTTACCATGTTTCCATTACTAGTGCTAACTAACTTTGCTAAAACGCAATCTTTAATTGTTACATTCAAAATATAAAGAGTTTCAAAGGAGGTGACACAAAACTAGTCACTGTATGGATTGCTTTACATAATAACTATTAAAAGTAACATTGTCTCCTTATAAAAGCAAACATTTCCTAACCTACAGAGATCGAAAGGCATGAACAAAACTTTCCCCAGGTTCTTCTGTTGCGACTGCCAAGAAGACAAGGGGCAAAAGATGAAAAGTTGAAACCACAGAGTAGGCATGGCCATTCTAACTACAGACAGAAAGGTTACACTGGGCTCCATATTTTCCGGTAGAGAAGAGACTGACCTACTAATGACCATCCCTTACAGTAGCAGGAGAAGAAAACATCTAACAGCTTCTTATGTTCCATGAAGAAATTACAGACTGTTTCATGAGATTGCTATTACTTGTTTGGTTTGTAATAGTGTACACACCAAAATAAAAACAAGTCTTTGTCAGGATGATTTAGTGTTTACAGCTCTTAAATTAGTTCAATATTACATTTTTGTATATATTTAATAATCTTAGAGAACCATATGTCCTCTTATATTTAGATTATTTCCATCTGTGCGGTAAAACAACTAGGAATAAATATGTGTTGAGTTATATTGATAGATAATCTTCCATCTCCTCTATAATAGGCAAGAAATGTATCTTCTAGGGGCACCTGGGTGGCTCAGTCGTTAAGGGTCTGCCTTCGGCTCCGGTCATGATCCGAGCGTCCCGGGATCAAGCCCCACGTTGGGCTCCCTGCTCAGTGGGAAGCCTGTTTCTCCCTATCTCACTCCCCATGCTTGCGTTCCCTCTCTTACTCCCCATGCTTGTGTTTCTCTCTGTCAAATAAATAAAATCTTTTAAAAAAATCTATCTTTTATGACCATGTACTTTTTACTAATTTTTCAGACTTACTAAATAGAATGGGGTGATCCGCTATCATAGAATTGATTTGCACATTAATTGAGTTAAACTTTATAATATCTTTGACCACATTTTTCTCATTTTCCCCATAGGATCCAGTTGAACCAATACTATGATCCCAGGAGCTGCTGCAGAAAGAACATTGAGCTGGCTTTCTGATGGATCTCTTGTTTTTCACATTGGTGTAGACCCATATTCAGCACAAAATAATCATATTTATCCAATCCTAAGGTCTTTTTTTAGTATGTCAATATTTCTGAAATCAGCTAATATATTATATCAAATGAACTTGCTAGTTATTTTTTTTCCCAAAAGGCTCTCATTAAATATATCAGACATCATGCAATTTGTCTCCTTAGTATCAAGGAACTATAGCTTGTAGCTTTTGATTTCTATGATCCCTAGATCAATAATTGGTCATCAAAGAAACTACATAAAGGCAGTTGCTCCCTAGCTTTGAGAATTGCTTGGTTTTCATCTTTTGGCCAACCAGAGCCAAGGTACCCTTCTGAATAATCCCTAGATTGCTTCATATTGTAAGTTGCTGAAGCTGTTGCCTCATGGACCTACTTTCCTGGATAGATGGGTAGATGAGGCTTGATGATCAACAAAAAGCAATTAACTCACTGCCTGCCATCAGTCACTGAGATGACCAGGCATGGCAATTTGTTCCCAAATTCTTTAACTGAAATGTTACCAATGAAACAAATCATATGTACTCTCTTCTTCCAGCTGAAAGCAGTACTCCGTGGAAACACAGCACGTAGCGAAAAAGAAGGCAATAAGTAAAAGGCGTGATGGAAAGAGGAGAAGAGAGAGAGAAATGAGACAAATAAGGTAAAACAGAGCCAGAAAGAACCTGAGTCTTCCAGTTAGAACAACAGAAGCCTGCTTCTGAAGAGGCGACAGCTAACAGGAGTGCTGGGCCATTACTCTGGTGTTGGACCACCAGAGTGACATGTTTCCTGAACGACATTCCAATTCTCTGTGATTCCCTAACTGGAGGTGATTGTGCAAATAGTCTCAGGAAGCCCTCCAAAAAAGTCTTCCTGCACTGGATTATCCCTCAGCTGATGTCCTATTACCTGAGCTGTCCAGTTATGACTCTAGAGGGAGAAAAGTTTGAGTAAATAGTATTATTAACGTCAACTGAGTTAACGTGGGAAGTACCAGTGTGTGCCCAAGAGTTTTTACTCATTCTTTGAATGCCAAAACAAAGGGTTCTATTATTGTGACATATTCTGGCTGGAGCCCACAGCCGAACATTGGCCTGACTCCGTCAACACTTTTTACCTGCATCTTCGTTGCCTGTAACTGACAAGGGAATTATAAAGTTTTGATTTTCCCTCAGGCTATGCAACCAGATGCCATTGTCTGTGAACTTCAGGCTGAGTTTCTAAACAGAGAAAAATAGGAGATAAGTGTCTCTACATTTTAAAGAGAGTTGCTGCATCAGTCAGTGTTCTGCAGGACAAGAAATTTTTTTTCTCTAAAAATTTGGAGGAGAAAGAAATTTAAGAGTTTTCATAGACTTCACAGCTATCATAATGGCTGAGAGAATAATATGCAAGAAGGCTGCTGCTATTGGCTTTCAGCAAATTTGGAAGGACCAGGATCATAGCGAAAATACCATCAAAGCTTCAATCTGCCCAGAGCACCAATATGAGGAGGATGCTGAAACGTGCCGGAAAACCTGCCTGCCCCCTGCCAAGACCCACACACCCCCCTATGGCTCTCAGAGAACAAGAGTATGTCTCTTCTTCAGTCTTCCTAATGTCCTGTGAATATCTGTCATAGGCAGAGTCAAACCCACACTGTGGCTTGCAAAGGATTCTTGGGACTATGGTTCCCAGATTTCTTCCTTTAAAACTCGAGGGTAATGGGCACATGCTGAATTGACAGCAAACAGTCCTGCACAGCAGTTAAGGAACAGACTTCAGAGCTTAATAGCCTTACAGGGCTTCCCCCCCCCCCACCCCCCAGGTAGATAAGATGGTTCTGAGATCATTGCCTGATCAGTGGTCTTGAGCCTTTAGAAAAGCTAATTAAAGGCTTAGAGGGAAAATGCTTTTTCACTTCCTTTTCAAGTACAGCGGAAAGGTAAGTGCTTCTCCCCCCTCCCTCATTCCCTCCACTGCATTCACCTGAAGAGGTGTTGGTAGAGGTGCAGGTAACCACAGGAACATCTCATACCCTGGTTCATTGCTTGGTATCGTATAAATTTGGAGGCATCATGAAAACTTGTGGGATTCAGAAGGTTCTCAAAGGTTAGGACTGGCCATTGTAACTTTGCTACAGGATGCCTGTGCTGGCTGGTGTGCATCCAGAGGGGAAAGGGGATACTCCTAACTTCCTTGGAAGAAGAATGTTTTTAATTGCTCGCATCACTTTTGAGTGCTCCTATATACATCGTCTTAAATTTTCTCAAACCTGCAAAATATAGACAGCTAATCCATTTTAAATAAGCAGAAGTATGAAGTAGCTGGAATGAAGGACCTAATAAATTGCACAGCTCTCCCTCTTGCCTGGTTTCTGCAGTGACTGAGAATGATAAATGTGCAAACAGGCAAACAGAGTTCCAAGTAGCATCTTTATCACTGATTATGCAAAATGCAAACACATGGCTTAAGACTTGTTATCTATATAGATTTGCTAATAGTATATCCCTGAAATAGACATATCCACCCCAAAAAAACCACATCGTCCTTTCCTGGTAAGAGTGCAGCTCTTTTACTGCTAGGCTTCCCAAAAGGTCTTAGAGCCAGTCAGACTCAGGCTTTCCTGAATTTGCAAGGAGAAAGCAGCAGTAAATTGTCTAAGCTACACCAAGTGTATCATTCATGTCTCCCCCTGGAGAAGTGCAAGGAAGCAGAGAACAAGAAGAGTTAGTTTCTTTCTTTCTTTCTTTTTTTAAATCATACATTATTATTTTTTTAAGATTTCATTTATTTATTTGACAGAGAGAGACACAGCGAGAGAGGGAACACAAGCAGGGGGAGAGGGAGAAGCAGGCTAAACAGGGAGCCGGATGTGGGGTTCGCTGGGATCATGAGCTGAGTTGAAGGTAGATGCTTAAGAACTGAGCCACCCAGGTGCCCTAGGAGAGTTAGTTTCTACATGAGAATAAAGAAGCTAGAAAAAAGTGGATTTCCATCCTCAATTTTTTCAGCTTTATAGTCTTTTCAGTTTTTAAATCTCTCATTAACCAAACTGTGACCATTACCATTTTGGGAGAAAATCAGCAATCTATTAGTACAGTCTTGTGACAAGTTTATCAGACTGTTCTTATAATCCCAACCACAGCTTCTGTGGATACTCTTGAGACAACTATTGAAAAAGCTTGATTTTTCTGTTAGAAGTCTTCAGAACAGGTCAAAAGATCACTTTTATTAAATTAACTACATAGCTACTGTACCTTAGGCTGAACTTCCATTTCCTAATCTATTTCCAATTTCAAATTAAGTCTATCTATGCTGTTCAACACATTTTATGAGCTCTATTTATTTACTATTTTACCAAATATGGGCTGGGAGCCCATGGCAGGCACTGTGACAGCCCAAGGCATTAACCAGTAAATGAAACACCATTCCTGCTTTCTTTCTTTCTTTCTTTCTTTTTTTTTTTAAGATTTTTTATTTATTTATTTGACAGAGAGAAACACAGTGAGAGAGGGAACACAAGCAGGGGGAGCAAGAGAGGGAGAAGCAGGCTTCCCGCCGAGCAGGGAGCCCGATGTGGGACTCGATCCCGGGTCTCCAGGATCATGACCTGAGCTGAAGGCAGTCGCTTAACCAACTGAGCCACCCAGGTGCCCCACCATTCTTGCTTTCATGAAACATATGCTATCGGAGAAAAACAAAAATATACCTATAAAGACATAAATGTATAATACAACAGGTATGGTTAGTGGGACAAAAAGAGGGAGGCAAGAGAGAGGGGAAGGTCGGAAAGTTATTTAAGATAAACTGGTCAAGAAAGATCTCTTTGAGGAAGTGACATTTGAGTAGAGAACTGAAGGAAGGGCGAACGGTTTGTGGGCATCAGGAAATAGTTCGATCAAGGCACAGGGAACAGAAAGTACAAAGGATCAGAGGCAGTGGCTGGAGCAAAGTAAAAAGAAGGATGTGAGGCTGAAGAGGCAGAGAGAAGGCAGATCATACTCCCTTCCAGCCCCAGCGAGGATGGCAGCTGTTACTTTGAGGAAAGGCAAAATGGGAAGCTACTGGAAAGTGTGAAGATATATATGTAAGACATTTTAAATAAATTTTACTCAAATTGGTGTGGAAATGAGACTGTAAGAGGCAATTACAGGAATAGTCAGAGGCTGTGGGATTTGGTAGCTTGGATCATGGTAGTCACAGTGAGAGTGGTGACAAGTGGTACGATTTCTGGATACACTTTGCAGATAAGTGAACAGAACAGTGTAACTTTCTGCCATGGAAGAAGAAAGAAGGTGGAGAATTAAAAAGACTTGGCTTAAGCAATGGAGAGAGCAGATCCTCCATTTTCCATGATGGGGGTATACTGCAAGAGGAGCAGGTTGGGTGACTGAGCTCGTGGGGTGGAAATCAGAAGCTTATTTTCAGATATTAGCACTTGATATATCGAGTGAATACCCAACTGATTATTTTCAGTGGATAATTAGATATACAAGACTAGAGTTCAGCAGAGAAATGACAGAATGAATCAAAGAGATGGCACTGAAAATTGTGCATCCCTACATAGGATCATGTAAGCAATGGATGAAGACAGAGAAAATAGTAGAACCAATTACAGAACTGGGGTGCTTGATCATGAAGAAAGAAAACTGACAAGGAAAAGTCAGCAAAGGAGACTGAGAATAATCCCTCAGTTCCCCATTGGGTTCCTATCTCACCGACCAGCCCAGTGAACCAGCTGAAGTGTGAAGGAGCTAAAAAAATAAGACTAAGAAATTCAGGAGTCAGACATATTGAAATAAAAATGCCTGAGAGAGTTGGGGAATGTTGCTCAAGTATGTGCAAATAATGAACTGCTTGGTACGGACCCATAGTTAGCACCGAAACTCCACCGAAGACTTTAGAGGCAAAGTCTTCACCATTTAACAACATTTAGCACACGATACTCTCTGAAACCAAATAAATTCCAAGGAAGAAAAAGTAGAAGCAGCCACCTTTTCCCCAAAGTCAGAAGTCAGACAGTTTGTTGTCATGCCCTACTGCAGTGGCGCCAAATCACCAGTGGGGGTGGTGACACTAACCACCAGAAGACATCCAGCAATGTGAAGAAGCATTTTTGGTTGTCACACCTGGGTGCCGATGTTACTGGCTTCTAGTAAGTAGAGCCTAGGGCTACTGCCGAATACCCCCTAAAGCACAGAACAGCATCTGCCCTCCATAATGAAAAACTACCCGACTCCAAATGTCCATTGTGCCGTGGCTGAGAAACTTTGCCCTAATGGGAATGGTTAGGGAGAGATATGTAGAGTGATTTTGCAGTTACACTTTTAACTTATAGAATTGCATTATGTTATGATTTAATTTTTTTTCCAACTCAGATTTTTTTTTTATTGTGGGAAAATATAAGTAACATAAAATCCAACCACTTGAACCATTGTTAAGTGTATGAAACACATTCACACCAACACTGTGTGATTCTACGGACACAACGTATCCGCCGTAGTCAAACTTAGTCATCCCCGTATTGAAATATATCACAGGAAGTACTATAGGAATCATCTCACGTATAGGGGATATAAGAAAGGAAATTAGTTGTAGCCCTTTTGGAGAGCTAAAAAAAAAATAGGGGAAAAAATGAAGGTAACCCACATAAATAAACTATAACAAGATGTTATGGGATGCAGCAACAAAAGGGAAGAGAAATCTAGGAGCTTAGAGGAGAGGCTCTCATGAGACGGGGGCTCAGACCTCCTTGAAGGGGCTGCCCCCCCACCACTGTTGTTGGGTCTGGAGGAGCTCAGGTCAAGGGGAGGCTGCCAGATGCTGGAGACGGACCCAGCTGCTGCTGTCTGCAACACTGACAAGGGCAGACCATCAGGAACATGGGATCAGGGAGAACTTTTCATCTACCTTTCAACCCTGCCTGATAGTTTCTTCTAGCACCTCCTATTGGCAGAATTGAAGAAAGAAAGATGCCTTTCGGGGGGGGGGGGGGCAGTTTGCAGCATTCGGGTTACAGCATCCGAGAGAAAATCCCCGAGGAATGAGTGTGCAGCTGAAGCCGGAGAGGGACGTCACAGCCAGTGTGTGTAAACCCCAGCTGGAACGTTACATACACCTTGATACGTATCCACCACATTTCCCCTGGGAATTTACCCACTGACTCTCTCAAATCACCCCTCAACTATCAGCCACTGCACACTATGTGGAGAATATCACCCTAACACAGAACTAGCTGCTAGATCATAGTGGTCATGAATATGTATTTTAGTGAGTAGTTTTAGATTAATCTTCAGATTGTTTGATCCTCTCTAAAATCATACCACCCATCTGTAGAGCTGAATCTTCGCACTGGCATTTTTTTTTTTTTTTAATAGAAAGGTCTTTGCAGTTTTACTTGAGTTCTCAACAGAACATTTGAAAAAAAAATTAGAACAATTATTTGACTCCACTGGAACCTAAAACTGATTGTTCTTACAAACTTGTCTGTGTTCCAACTCCTCTCCTCCAAAGCTCTTACTTTCATTTTTACCTAGAAAATATTACATGTTCTTCATCATTGTAGCCACTCCAGTGGATCCGCTTACCCAACCGTCCTTGCTTTGTCTTTGTTGAGCAGGTTACATTAAAATTTAGCTACTGCATTTCTGTACCCAGACAGCTGAAGACAGTGCAGAAGGCACACAACCCGGCTTCCTACTCTCACATCAGGTGTTCAGAATGATCTCATATTTAGCTAGCTATGTTCAAGCGAGGAGACAGGGTTAGGATGGCCCTACTCCTCCACCATATTACCTCCCACCCGACCAGTATCACCTTAAATTTTAGTCACTAACTCAAGTGGACTGGCTAACAAAAGACATGCAGAGAAAACTCCCAGAACAAAATAAATTAAAATTGCTAATTCTATATGAAATTGCACGATCTCTTTGTGATTAAAGACAAGACATTAGAATTACCAGATACCACTGCTACTGGATTGGCAAATGACAATAATAGCTGATGACACCTGCTGTGGGAAACAAGCAAAGTCTTATATTTTCCATTTATTCACTTGGTAACACATATTTACTGAGTTTCCTCCACATACCAAGCACATTTCTAGGCAATGAGAAAATAGCAGGAACCAAGATAGATGTCTCTGGCTTAACAAGTTAACATTTTGCAGGGGGAAGGAAAACAAACACATAATGATATGTCATACATTGATAAAGAGAAATACATCAGAGCAAAAGGATAGGTAATGAATGATAGAATAATATTTTCTCATAAGGTGGTCAGCACATACCTCTATAAAAGCCCAAATTAAGTGAGAGAGTAAGTTATATAAACATTTGGGTCAGAGAGTCCCAGCCAGATAGGACAGCAAGTGCAAATGCCCTGAGGCAGGGATAATTTTGGCCTATTGTCAATAGTGTGGTTACAGTGAAATGAATAGGGAGGATAGTATTTGGTGGGATAAGAAAAATAGGAAAGTGCCAGGTCATGAAGGACATGATAATGAACTTATATTTAATTCATATTCCTCTGAGATTTATATCATCTCTCTTAAAAGGAGTATACATGGGTACAAACTTTTTGAAAGGTCATTTTGTAATAATACTCATCAAAATTAAAAGGGCGCAGAGTCTCTGATCCAGCAGTTTCACTTACATTTATTCTCAGAAATGTTATCGCAAATGTGAAAGGTTTATGAAAAAATTCTATTTCAGTAATGTGCTTAATAGTAACAATAATAATAATAGAAATAAACTCTGTGTTTATACGTAGGTAGGTGACCATACAATTTACCATCTGAATTGGGACAATTCTGAGAATGAATGAAAGACCAAGGACCATTTCTCTATCAATGGGAAACTGGTTCAAGGAATTATATACTACATCTAAACCATAGAGTACTATATAGCTATAAAAATGACCTTTGTCACTATGATTTATCTATCACAGAGACCACCTTCATAAAATTCCAATTGGAAACAGACACATAGTTTCTAGCTATATATAAGTAAGTAATGGGGATGTAATATATAGCATAGGGAATGTAGGCAATAACATTGTAATAACTTTGTCGACAAATGGCACCTAGACTGACTATGGGGATCATTTTGTATTGTATAAAAATTTGAATCACTATGATGATACCCGAAACTAATGAAATATTGCGTGTTAATTTTTTTAAATGTAGAAGACATTAGAGAGAGGAGAAATAAATACACATACAAATAGGTTTTTTCAAGTTCTGAAAAGATAAGAAATTCAGTAAGCTTTGGCAAATGGGATATGGGAAAGAAAGGGAGAATTTTAATTTTTAAAACATTGTTTGGAATTTTTGGCCCTAAGTGCACAAAATAGAATGCTAAAACAATTCTATTCTTTATATGTTCTCATCTGTATTAAGAAGATCCCGCTAGGGGCGCCTGGGTGGCTCAATTGGTTGGGCGACTGCCTTCAGCTCAGGTCATGATCCCGGAGACCCTGGATGGAGCCCCACATCAGGCTCCCTGCTCAGCGGGAAGCCTGCTTCTCCCTCTCTCACTCCCCCTGCTTGTGTTCCCTCTCTGGCTGTGTTTCTCTCTGTCAAATAAATAAAATCTTTAAAAAGAAAAAAAAATTAAAAAAAATTAAAGAAAAAGAAAAAAAAAGAAAAAAAAAAGATCCCACCAAATGGCTCATCAAATGTCATTCTCTCCTCTTTTTATCAATTTACTATAACTATGGGTTTCCTTTCTCCTCTGCTAAGAACATGTGTTTTCATTTTCCTTCCTCCATTTCAGGCCAACCAAATAACATTTAAAAAACACAGTAGAAGCTCTCTTAACCCACAGTCACTTAAGTGACTTGAATTATCCAAGTTTTCCATTTTTTTGGTACAATTGGATGTTATTGCTAGGAGGCAAGTAAGCAAGGTTCTAATGCACCTGTGTATTTTTACTCCTAACAGGGTTGCATGCTTCCCAAACTTCGGTCGTGTTTATAATTACTTGTTTAAGCTAATGGCATTTGTCCTAGTAATTATGTAGTTTAATAAAGTATTACCTAGAAAAACCACATGATGTGGGGGTGTGTTTATGTGGGTATGTATCAATGCAGTGTACTTTTAGAAATAAAGCAGAAATAAGAGAAAAAAGAAAACAGTATGGCAAGTTGGGCACAAGAACTGTGAAATGAAACATTGAGTGAGAATGTAAAGCAGTTTAATTTTACACTCAGGTTGCCCCAGAATATTTAAAAATTTTTACTTTATTTAAAGAGACCAAATTTGAAAATGATAAACACTGCCTTTATAGGTGTAGTGTGGTTTCCGTGAACAAAATTAAATTTCAGTAGAAAAGGCCTTGACCCCACTTCAAAGAAAGGTTGGCAAATAAAAATACACTCTATTTCTAAGTTAAAATGCAGAGTTTGAAGTGACTATGTATTTACTTATGATTTTCTTTTTCAGCTGACTTTTCCAATTAACATCCCCAACCCAAATTTCTCCATTTATTATTTTTTGGTCTTTATTTCTCTGACTCAACTATTTCTTTTTCCGTTTCTGAAAAGTCCCCTGAACTTGCAATAATTGCCTTTAATGACTATTTATCTGCCGATGAGTTAGAGAAAACAAACAACAGAAAACTATTTCCGGCCCTAACCTCAGCCTTAAGCTTCACGGTTTCATGTTTGCATGTTGTAGCATTCATTCAAAGACTGGCATTCAATCAGTCATTCAAAAAATATTTACCAATGCCTGCTATATGCAAGGAACTCTGCTCTACACTTGTTAAACAGGGAGTGGAACTCTTCAAATAATTCAGGTTAGTGAAGAAGAATAATTAATGAGTCATAGTTACAACAGAAAGTACACATTGCGACAAGATGTGTTGAGCTAACTGGGAATCACACAAGGAGGGTTTCTTTTTTTTTTTTTTTAAGATTTTATTTATTTATTTGACAGAGAGAGAGAGAGATCACAAGTAGGCAGGCAGAGAGAGAGGAGGAAGCAGGCTCCCCGCTGAGCAGAGAGCCCGACGCGGGCCTCCATCCCAGGACCGTGAGATCATGACCTGAGCTGAAGGCAGAGGCTTAACCCACTGAGCCACCCAGGCGCCCAAGGAGGGCTTTCTTAATGATGTCTGTACGAGCTTCCCCAGCAGAACACATCCCAACCACACCAACTGTTCAAGGTCTCTTCCGCTTCAACTGAAGCCCAGGTCAAGGGTGCCAGTCACCCAGTTGACCAAAGCATTATGCTACATATCTAACTGCAAACTGCGCTCTATTAATTTCATCACAAAGATTATTTGATCCCCTTTACCCCAACAAAATCCTTAATTCTGGTAATTATTTCTCTCCCTTGATTAATAAAAGAGACTTACCTACCTTCTTCTGCTTTACTGCGATATAACTGACTAATAAAATTGTAAGAAGTGAAGTGTACAATGTGATGATATATAGGTATACATTGTGAAAAACTTCCTCCTAAGTTAATGTAAACATTCATTACCTTATTTGTTTGTTTGTTTATTTATTTTCTTCTTTCTCTCTCTCTCTTTCTTTTCCTCCCTTCTTCCCTCCCTTCCTTCCTTCCCCCTTTTCTTTCTTTCTTGATGAGGACATTTCCATTTTACTCTCTTAGAAACTTCCAGTCATACAATACTGTTACCAGCTATAGTCACCATGTTATACATCGGATCTCCACACCTTTTTCATCTTATAGCTGAAAGTCTGTAGGTTTTGACTGATCTCTGTTTCTCCCATCACACTCCCAGCTCCTGACAACCACTTTTCTACTTTCTGCTTAGATAAGTTGGGCATTCATGTCTAATGTTCAAGTCTTTAATCTATTTTCAGTTGATTTTTGTGAATGGTTTTAGAAAGGCATCCAGTTTCTCTTTCTCTTTTTCTTTCTTTCTTCCTGCCTTTGGTTGTCCAGTTTTCCCAACACCATTTAATGAAGAGACTGTTCTTTTCCCATTGTATATTCTTGGCCCCTTTGTTGAAAATTTATGGACCATCTGTGCATGTGCTTATTTCTGAGCTCTCTATTCTGTTCTATTGATCTGTGTGTTTCTTTTTATATCAACACCATACGTTTTTGATCACTATGGCTATGTAATACAGTTTGAAATCAGGAAGTACGATGTCTATAGCTGTGTTCTTTTTTCTCAAGATTGCTCTGGATATATAGGGCCCTTTGTGGTACCACACAATTTTTAGAACTCTTTTCACTTGTTTGTTTTGTTTTGTTTTGGTAAAAAGTGCCATTTGAATTTGACAGGGATTGAGGTAAATCTATAGATTTTGTGTTATCTGGACATTTAAAAAAAAAGTAATTCTTCTGGGCTTCTGATACATTCTCCACTTGGGCACCCAATTGCCTTTCCAAATGGTAATTCTGGGCATGCCTCCCTTCTGTGTCCTCCTTCCATGACTCCCTATCAACTTCAGGATGAAGATCAGCCTCATCTCTGATCATGCCTCTACCTGTACTTTTTCTTTCTTATAATTACATTATAGTCTGATTGGGAATTAAATTTTGGAACACTCTTACAGTAAGCCTGTTCTTTAAAAAAATATTCCAACTAGTTTTTCTCATAACTTCTGCCTCTCAACAAATAGCACTGCAGTTTCAGTTTCCTCTGGATCCAACTGCAATGGATACATTGCAATTACAGATTTAGAAGCATGGCATGCCTTCATGGTTATGTAATTGAGTGATTATGTGGTCTAATTAGAGCTATCACCAACTTGGACTTGCGCCTTTGTTTCATATGGCTCCCTTCCCTGGAATCAGGATAACAGCTACTGGAGGGTAGAACTTTGCAAAGAATGTTCAGGGCTTCTCTTAGACATAACACTCAGAGCAAGACAATTAATATGATGTTCCACTAACTGGCACAAACAATTACAAAGTTCTATTTTTATGTTACTCTTAGAAAATAATGAAGTTCACACAATACCCGCTTATTTATTCATCTAATACATCTTCAATATCTCTCATGCGGGAAGCACTACTCTGCATGGTGGGATTCAAATATGACTAGAGTGCAAATTCCACCTTAAATGAGAAGTGGAGAAAATATATAAATAACTGTTGTTTAGCATTTTCTGCTAAGAAGGAGGATGACACATTATCATCTTAGGCTAACATTTCTGAGACCTATACAGTAAAGAGGAAAATTTCAGTTTTTCACTTACTCAATCAACTAAAAAACAGTCATTGAATTTGTATTTTATACAAGATACTGTGTGAAGAACCACAGGAAAAGAGGTGAACAAAAAATAAAAATAAGGGGTACCTGGGTGGCTCAGTCAGTTAAGCATCTGCCTTGGGCTCAGCTCATGATCTCAGGGTCCTGGGATGGAGCCCCACTTCAGGCTCCCTGACCTCTGCCCCTCCCCTCCTCAGTGCGCTCTCTCTCTTTCTCTTGGTTTCAAATAAATAAAATAAAATAAATCTTTAAAAAACCCAAAGAACAAAAAACAAAAATAATACTCTGGTACAAAAGTAATACCCTGGCTCTTGTCTTCAAAGAATGAGCAGTCTAGTGGATATGGACGATGATGTTATTGAAAAAGTCACTTAAGTCATTGAAGAGGGGTAACTATGTCAAACACGTTCATGTGGAGAGTCATGATGCTGTAAGGACATTTAACAGTGGGATCTGACCAGGGTTGGCCAGGGAAGGCATGACTGAGGAAGTGATGATGGACCTTAGTTCCAAAGAGTGGTTTAAGACTGTCCTAGACAGAGGAGGAAAGAAGGGTGTGCTCTTGGTAAAGGGAGAAGACTGTGCTGGAGCCCCGTGGCAGGAAGCAACATAAAAACTCTAGAAAGTCCTAATAGAGCAATCCAGTCCTTCAGAGGAGGCGAGAGGGATGGAGGTATGGAGCGGGTTCTGAGGGACTGCGGAAGGGTGTTAAGCAGGGACAGGAGCAGCATGCAGAGTGGGTCTGAATGGAGGTGGGAGGGCTACAGACAGATGTGTTTTCTAAGGATAATAAGCTACCCTGTGGAGAACTGATTGGAAGGGACAGCAGTGACTGTGAGGAGACCTACAGGAGGCTTTTACAAGGTCCAGGTATGATGCAATGAGGCCTTGGAACAGGACAGTACCAAGGCAGTTGAGAAATTAAAACTATGAAGATAATCAGGATGTCAAATTGCTGAAACTTGTTGGTGGGTCAGTTATAGGCATTGAGGAAAAAGTACATGCTTTGTTTTCTGATTTGGTAACACGGAAGGAGGGTATTATAGTTCTCTGAGATAGGGAACACTCTATGTAAGAAAACCAAAAAAAAAAAAAAAAGAAAAAACTCCTTAATTATCTGTCAGATTCCTTTTCTCTTATTGTTTTAAATGGCAAATGGCAAATAAGGGGTCAAACCTGGATTTGAAAATATTAAACTCAATATTAATCTAATTTCATTCTTCTAATTGTTCTTCTAAGAATTTAAATCAATCTAGTCCAAAACATCAGAAAGCACTTACTACATCACATTCACATGAAAGGGTAGCAGGCAAGGAGCCTACCGTGGGCTGGCGTCGGAACAAGCCCATAGCCCCATCAGTGGCTCACTGGCTTGATATGATGCAAATGTAAAATATCCAGAAGATGATGCCAGAGTTTTGATTGTTAAACACAGGATTCTTAAATTGCACTGACAACTTAGAGACAGACTTAGGTCCTGAGCTCTGCATGTCGGGAGTTAAAAGCAAGAGGTAAGATTTGAATTCATTAATATGTCAGCTCTTATTAAGGCAGCTCAAACCTCTCAGATGATGGTGGTTTTCGAGAATATCTTTTGCTTCTAGGGAACCTATATTTGTGCTAACCACAAAATGAGTTACGCTTTGTGATCCCCACTCTGCGATTTTAAAACTCTGTAATCAGTCCAGAGAATAGATTTAATTCCTAAATTCAAAGGCAAGGGAATCCTCTGAATTAACTCTCAATGTTAAAGATTTGGTAAGTGGGTACTATATATTTTTAATTGAAAAATAATTGCAATTTTGGTATCAAATTACTTTTATGTTAAAGAGGCTAAATGCAATAATTATTTGAAGCTGCTTTCTGATTTTCAAAGAAAAAGATAATATGAGCAAAAGTGAAGAAGAGAAGTGGATGATGATGATGTTGATAATGACAATGAACCCTAATAAAAAGTCTTCCTAATGCTATAACATGGCATATGGACTAGCTCATCAGTCTTCTTAAGAATCCTTGGGGGCAGATACTATTATTCCCATTTTACATGTAATGGGGAAACTGAGGTGAAGAGCCATTAGGCAGTTTATGTAGGTGAGCAAGATCTTAAACCTTAGTAATCTTATGTCAAAATCTGTGATGTGCCCCCTCTATCATCCTTCTTAATGGTAATTTATTTTAGAATCACTAAACTCCTTCAATGTTATTGTAGGTTAGAAGTTTTGAATGGAAACGAGGAGAGGAACAAAACATTCCCTTCCCTGATGTATCCTACGGTGGAAACCCCAAAACAAAGTAAACAGGAAACAATATACTAATACAAGCTTGAAGTGAATTTTTCCCCCTCTAATTAAAAGCTCCTCTATAATTCATTATGAGACAGGGATTTTAGTGGAATTAAGAACAGAAATATTTAAATACAATAATTGAAAATTTAGAGTTGCCTTTTTATCTCTGTGGTGCATTGCACAATAAGATCTGAAATGCAAAAGCGTGCTGAGAGGAATAATTTACAAATGACTTTACCTCTGGAGGGGGAAGAGAAAAAGAAAGAGGGGGTGAAGGAGGAGAAAGAAAGAGAGAGAGAGAGAGAGAGAGAGAGAGAGAGAGAGAGAGAGAGAAAGAAAAGGAAAAGGAAAAGGAAAGAAAAGAAAACATATATTAACATGTATTTCCCAATGGTGGCTTTGGGTTGTTCTTTAGACTGCTCATCTGAGCTCATTAATTATTGTTTTAGTATGTTTTGTTTGTTTTTCTTCCTGGGGAAATGGAGAGTCAGTGTTGTGGTAGGGGAAGGCTTGCTAGTGGAAGACAAGGTGGGTAGCTCAATTCCACTTAGCAGCTATAGGACTTAAACAAGTTATAGTAACTTCTCCATTGTTTACTGGCAATGGAGATTTAAATTGTGACTACCTTTAAGCTGTTTTGAAGATTAAATTATATTTGATACTATGACATCAATTATTATATTTGGTATTATAATGTATGATGTAATCAAAATTAAATATTATATAAATATGTAATATATATGATATATAAATATTAAACATTTAATCAATGTTAAATCAATATGTGTACCTCAAGCTCTTAAAACAGAGCCTGGCACATGATAATGTTCAAGTGATGCTCACAATGACTTCTGTCGCCTGACCGTAATGTAATATTTTGGTAGGTCTTGAAATAAAAACCTAGCATGTTATTTATTTATTAAAAAATGCTAATTTTGGGAGAGAGTAAAAATGTGTCTTTTAGATTTCTAGACTTTAAAAACACACTTTTTTTTTGTATAATAAAAACAACTGAGAGTAACTTAACTTTAAATATTTCATTTTCTAATTAAAAACTGCTCATGGGTTCTATTGACTGGAAACAGGGTCGAGAGAGACGGTTTCCCAGACAGCAGCCTGCAGGCTATGACTGAGTGGATACCCATGATCCCAGGCTGTGCACTAACGCTCTGACTGCTTTGTGTCAAAGCAAGAGAGTAATTGACATGCTAGGAAACACAGGCTGAAAAATGACCTTGATTTTCACTTTGCCCCTGACTCAGCAGGATAGCTGATGCTGTTATCCTTTACCTGGTTGAATAAAGACCATAAAGCACTATTTTAAAACAAATCAACAACACTCTCATGGGAGTACGTTGAGCAAATATCTCATGTGTGTATACTACTTTTTTTTAGTATTTTAATTTCATGGATTGATATGAACAAATACAAATGCAATTGCTCAGTGGTTGTTTGCTTCCATTCTAAATAAAATGCTATAAATTTATAGCATTGTAATTTTGTTTGTTTAAAAAAATCCATAAACTCAAAAATCATTATTGTAATATGGCCTTTTCCACCTAACAGAGATACCAAAATCCTATGTTCTGATACTTCAGATGTTCTTAGTTTGCACACTTAATTTAATAATTTAATTATGTGGGTTTTTCTAAATTTCTTTTTCTCACGAAAATCTAGTATTTCATGACGTTTTACTCATTGCATTATATGCCATGGAACACAGTTTTTAGAGGTATCATTATAATGTTTCGTTTTTTTTTTTTATAGTGAGATTTACAGACCTGAAAACTCATTCTCTTAAGGCCTTTCCTCACAGTAGCACATTAGCCTACCAAATTTGGAATATATCTTTATGTATTCTGACCTTGTTGGCATCATCTTATGCTTTTGTGGTTACCAGGTGCTGCTGCTAAAGTCTACATCTAATAAGTTATGGTTGGACTTCCCGCTTGGGCAGGATCTGTGCTAACATAAGATAGAGGAAGAATGTTTATTTTAACATTAGCTGATACTTCGTCAGGTGGTATTAAACAGTAATATAGTCAGTGCATATGATGCAAACTACAGCAAGTTGAAAATAATCATGCTGTTAAGGTCACTAGCACATCTGAGAGTCAAAGCCGTCGACATTTTTCAGTTAAATTTTTGTCATGGCATCTGTTACCACCCTTACTGTAGTAGCGTTTGGTTCTTGCTTGGATAGCAAAAATAAACAGAGCATTAAAATAATAACTTCAATTCTTCATGAATCTTAGGAACTAACATTTAAGAGAGCATTTGAGTGGGTGGTTATTCGGCATAGACTCCTAGCCTTCATGGAAACGTCACACATCATTTAGACCAAGAGAACCATATTTGGGAGGTAGAAGGCTCAGCTCTAAAAGACAGATAGGTGTGAGACAGAGGTCCTACTAAATGGTGAAATAGGGACGATGGCCACCAGGAGAGTTTGCGCCTCTTCTAAAGGGGCAACTTCTATCTAGTTAATTGTTACCATATAGAAATGCTGGCTCAGGATGGTCAACTCATCTAATTTCTGAAAAAAGGAAATTAGATTCTGTGTGAAATCATTTTATATCTTAAAAATTAGCAATGAGTTAAAGAATTAAACTTTGTGGGTGCTAAACAAACAAACAAGATAAAGTTATATACGACCATGATAAAGTTTATAGATTATCAGTTATTCAATCTGTTTAGAATAACATGTTAATATTACAAATGAGGTTATCAATGCCCAAAGAAATTCAGTAGCTTCCCCAAAGTAATGAAATCACATCATGGTAACTCAGGCAATCCCAAATTACTATCTCCTGCTCACGTGACTTCATTGTATTTACCTTATCATTCCATGAGACAATTTATTACAAGATATAGTTACAGTTAACCTGAATTAAGTAATTCTGTGTGTGTGTCATACACCAGTGTTTCAGTAAAGCATCTTCATATACATTGTGCTGAGTTCTTGCATGTTACCTCATTTAATTCTCCCTGAGCATCTCTGTACTAGGAAGGGAACCCAGAAACTGAGTTCTTACATATTGTGAGACAAAAATAAATGAGTATTATGCAGAAAGTACAGAATTTGAAAAGTTTAAAACCTAGGATTTGTTCTTTTTTTTTTAATTTTTATTTGAGAGAGAAAAAAGAGAGTGAGAAAGCACAAGCAGGGAGAGGGGCAGACAGAGAGGAAGAAGCCAATGGGGAGCCAGAGGTGGGGCTTGATCCCAGCACACTGAGAACCTGACCTGAGCCAAAGGCAGATGCTTAACCAACTGAGCCACCCAAGCACCACTAGGATTTGTTCTAGTATGCCGTTTAAGGGAACGGTTGGTATATTTTCTCTCCTATTTTAAAGTAGAAGTTGGTAATTATCATTGTATTAACCTACCAAAAGTTTCTGCTATTTTTACAAGTATTTTTATGCTCGTTATTTAATTTGCTTTGATGACTAAGGGATAACCAAGCAGAGGTAGTTAAAAGTGTTTCTCTCTCTTCTTACTCTTTTGAAACTCCATTCTTTTTAACTGGCTTTTCTACATAAGTCTCTCCGTCATTTGTGTGCTTCTCTAATAAATAACTTTATGCTTACTTTTCTTATCATTTAGACAATTCCTCAAGTTTTCAGTTAATTTTCTATCCTATATTTTCTTAACTCATTAATGTTCACTCCACTGTTTTCATATCAAATTACTTTAAAACTAAGGAGAGGAAAAAAAATAGGAAAATAAATATTCCCTAAAATAAAACAACTGAACAGAATGGTTGATAGGATGAGGGCATTAAGCAATACAAAATTACATTGCACTGTTGTCAGAATTATGGAAATGTTGGGATATGTTCATTCTACTCAATCCTGCTATATAAATGTTTTGTGTCCTAGAGTATGAATCAAATGTGCACAGAAATACTCGCTTCACCCTAATAACCTCAGAGCGTAGAACGGTAACTCATAATCTACTTTGAAAATCACAAAATTTGCTTTTTGGCATACAATATACAGATGCTATTGATAAACACTCATGATATTGTAACAGAATTAGCCAAGATAATGTTGAGGGTCTTCTCATTATAGAATCATTTGCTATTCATTTAAGTATTATGCTTCAAAATGACTTCATCCAATATTCAAAAATGTGATATGGTCTTCCATAGGTGTTCATGGACATATAAAGTAAATTGCTCTTTTCCTTTCTTTGATAGCTGAATGCAAAATGCATCTGCCTGCACAGTATCTACCAATTCATCTGGAATATTGGCACAAATACCATTCTGTAGCATCTGGAATATTAAGGTAAAGAGTAATCTTACTTCCTGAAACTGAAATCTGGTGATTTGAATGATAGAAAGCCTATGGAAACCTGTATCCCCTTATAATTATGAGTCATTTCAATTGATATGATCTCCTCATCAAGAAAATTACTTCAATTCTTCAAACATAAGAACACAGAAGCACATAATTGAATTGTTTTATGTTAGGATTCCAAAAACAGGCAGCTAAGACAAGATGTTAACAAAGTCTTTAAATCTCCTTTGAATCTCATGGGCAAACCACTGTTACAATTGTGCTTTATTCCCTAAAATGATAAACTGTAAAGAGGCACCTTGAGCGAATATTTTTTATTTTTTAAAATCTTGGCTGGCACTTCGATAAAGAACCCTTTCCTTACATTATTCCTGTCCCAGGAGACTTGTATACCTGTCGTTGCATCTGTTAGAGACTAAGGACCTCACCTGTAAGACAGTGTGCGGTTAAGTAGTTGCCTGGCTCTCATTTGCTTTTGCCTGTTCAGGATTATTTCATCCTCCCCTGACAATAGAGACTTTTTTTTAAAGTTATCTTTATTTATTCCCTGGCTTTATTTATATGGGCATCTTTCTTCTCCCTTGGACAACAGGTTTCATTAAGGTCAGTGACTTCATCCTAGGCATACTTTTACGGCCTACTCGTATCTTGGCACAGTAATTGAACATAGTGCATTTGGCTTGAAGACAAAATAGGAAAAAGATATTCTAACATGTTAAATATTAAGAATAAGGAGCAAACTGGGGCTTCATATAATTTTAATATTTTCACTAAGATATAAAGCCTGATGATTTCTGAAATGAATAAACATGGACGCTTACTTTTTCTCAATGTTACAGGCTTTGTGCATGTTTAGAAGCATTACTTTGTTCTTAGATTTCCAATCTCTATTTTGAAAGCTGAAGAGTCTCATACCCTTAACATTGAAATACCAATTATGTGTATTGCTTTCCAAAGTCAAAGTATAAGGATGTACCATCATTGTTAGAAATAAAGTCAAAACATTATGTATGACCTTGTGAATGGAACTAGAAAACTTAGTGAAGACTCAAGATGATTCCCATTATTTCTGAAGTACCTGTGGGTATCCAAAGGAATCTCTGGGTGACATTTTACTACATTCAGTAAAATAGAAGTCTAAGTTTTACATATTATAAAGAAGTGTAATTCAAATTTACTTGTAACAAATTTTCAAAGATAATAAAATAATAACATAGAACTCACAGCACTTTGGATGATCTACCAATTCTATTTCTGACTTTATATTATTGAGAAATTCTCCCACATGTGAACAAGGAGATCTGTATTATATAAGGATATTACCAGGAATAAAATATCTAATAATAAAAAAATTCAGTCCTCATCATTAGATAAATGTGTAAGATTTAGTACATGTAAAATGGAATAGTATACAATACATTCAAGCAGTCAATTCAATCGATTCAAGAGATTTCAAGGGGCGCCTGGGTGGCTCAGTTGGTTAGGCATCTGCCTTTGGCAAAAGGTCATGATCCTGGAAGACCCAGGATCGAGTCCCACATCGGGCTCCCTACTTGGCGGGAAGCCTGCTTCTCCCTCTCTCACTCCCCCTGCTTGTGTTCACTCTCTGGCTGTGTTTCTCTCTGTCAAATAAATAAATAAAATCTTTAAAGAAAAAAAAAAGAGATTTCAAAATGTAATACTGAGTTCAACTATGATATGTGGAATGATGGATGAAGGTTGAAACTTCATCCATCCGTTGAAACTTTTATGTAATACAAATATGCAAACACAAAAGCCCCCAATAACACTACTTATGAGTATGCACACATATAATATGCATGTAAATCATGAATGTATTTATCACTTAAAATGGATTGGAAGGGTTTAAGTTAATACTCATGGTAAGTATTCTCTGGAAAGAGGGAAGGAGATTTGGATTTA
This sequence comes from Spilogale gracilis, assembly GCA_004023965.1. Classification (NCBI taxonomy): domain Eukaryota; kingdom Metazoa; phylum Chordata; class Mammalia; order Carnivora; family Mephitidae; genus Spilogale; species Spilogale gracilis. The sequence goes on from PITA01002947.1 coordinate 102,213, forward strand.
GGGTGGCAATAAAAGAGGATTTAGATATACTATATCTATCTGTCTTTGTATATAAAAATACTAGGAAACTATACAAATATAGCAGTTAATTCTTGGTCATAGGGATATATATTTATAATATTTCCTTTAGTTTTTTGTAATTCTAAAAAATAAAAGTTTTCAGAAATTTTAGAGTTAGTGCTACTATTTCTATATAAACTATTATTTTTTTTTCAGTTATAATTTAGAAAAGGCTCATCAACAGTAAAAAGAACCAGGCACAGGTTAGTCACATCTTGAGTCTAGAGTCATGAAAACATCTTTGTACCAACCTCTGTCCTGACCAACTTTGCTAATGTAACGGTTCGGCTTTATCTAGTAGAGGTGATAGACTCAGATATGGTAATGCTTTCCCTACAATTCAGTAAGTTGTTAAATATTTATAAAAGGTAAACCTTGGTGTCAACAACACTTTTTCTGAATGGCATAGCAGATGAGAGGCCTCAACCCTTGTTCTAACTATGCTTTTAATCCCTACTCTGGAAAACTGGACCAGGCACGGATGATTTGTAAGGGGACCTTTTAAGTTGCATGATTCTGCTTTCGTGTAAGACTCAATAATGTCCATACCCATTTCCCTAGAATTTTGTGTGAAGTGAAAGACTTGAGGACTCATATCTTCTAAGTACCTGTGTGAATCTAGCATTTCATAGATGTCGCTTACTCGGTTCTGAAACCATTACTGAATAGCAGATACTGTTTACTCCATTGCTACAATAAAGAACTGGGGCTCACAGAGGTCAAGTCAGGATTAGAATATAGACACTGTCTAACTCCCACGCCTACTTATTATATAGGAAAGTGCCTTCAGAGCTCACATTAAAAAATCTGGTCACTAGAATTCATACAGTGATTTAAATGTTGTGGTGCCTTGTTACCCTCTTACCCCTCATGATTTAGCTGCTTAAGAAACATGGGTGACATATTTAAGTAGATATTTGCTCAAGGGGACTTTCGAGTTTGTATTTTTAAAAAAAAGGATATCTATATTCAAGTGATTTGATAGATCCACTTTCACCTCTACTCGGTGGAGAATCTGATTTAGAGAAAAAGGTTAGAGGCATGGCTCTTTAAACATATTATCACATCTAGTGACTCTGGAAATAGGTAAATGACAAGGTGACTGAGCAAATGCTAGGCCTCCCAGCTCACTGAAAGCTGATAGCTATTTTGCATACTTTTGCCCACCATTTGCCCAAGCCAGGGGAGCAATTAATGTCCTAAGTATTGTTTGCTTGGGTACCAAACCACACACATACCTATTCCTTCTGTTGAGTGTAATTGAACCTCATCTGATGGGCAAAGTGGGGAAACAGTTCAGTAAACCTTCTGGGACTCATCTGCACAATTACCTTCAAAGATAACTTTACATGGAGAAAGGTAAAATTATGGCAAGAGAATTGGGTCAGTTCAAGTCGTTGGTTTGGGGAGCAGGCAGGTAAAGTATTTAAGGAAGCAAAATAAAATAATAATCTAACCATCTTTGAAAGGGGGCCGTTTGGGACGTTTTTAATTTGATGTGTACATAAATTTCTTACAAGCATATTATAAAACCTTCGATGTGACTGTTTTAGCTCACAGTATAAAAGATACACACGGTTTTCTTTTTAACAATTTGCATATTTACCTAAATAGAAAACATGTAATAGATTTAGTAGACCTGTATTCTAACTGTTCACAAGAACCATGTTGTAAGTTTTCCAGCGCTATATGATATAAGGTTCTTTGTAATCTTTATTATTTCTTGAAAAAATGGGGTTATTAAAAGTCGCTACTTGCCAGTGACTAACCCAGCGTGCAAAACCTATTTGTCTTGGCCGGTTCCCAATCCAATTAAGTCAGAATCCCTGGGGGTCGAGCCCAGGCAACTGGTCTTTACAAATCATACCAGGCCCTGCGAGTTCTAATGTGCAGCCGACATAGAGAACCACTGATAAATTCATCATTGTCCATCAGAAGCTTGCCACCTTGCTATATTTTGTAACACTCCCATTCTCTTCACAGGTATCTCCAAACAGCCAACTGTATCATATTGCAAACATAAGGGGAAGATCAACTAAACCAATCTGAGAACATTTAACTATGTTTGTCTCATTGAGGTAAACTTGAGGAGAAGTAAATGGATCTCAGAAGAGATCATATTTATCTTTTAATCTCTCTTAATAGATTATTTTACTAATGAAATATTTTAACACATTACTTATCTTTTTATTCTATTCTTTTATTTTATTCTTCTATTCTTTTTTTTTTATTGTTACTTAAATTTTTTTTTCCAGTGTTCCAAGATTCATTCCCCACACCCAGTGCTCCACGCTTTAGGTTAACACATTACTTATTAAGCTACCGTTTTATAGCTGCAATCAAGCAGTGTTTTGTTTTGTTTTTACTTAAGAAGATACTGCCACATCCCATTACTCCATATTTGGTTATTAGCAGATGCATTAAACATGTTCCAAATGCACTGTTTTAAACAACCTATTAGTACCTCATTATATGTAGTATCTATTGATCTATTATTTTTCCCAAATGGGTCTCACTTAATTCCATAAGAATAAAGCTAAATAAATTATACTATTACAGGGCACCTGGGTGGCTCAGTTAGTTAAGCAACTGCCTTCGGCTCAGATCATGATCCCAGAGACCTGGGATCGAGCCCCACATCAGGTTCCCTGCTCGGCCTTGGCAGGAAGCCTGCTTCTCCCTCTCTCACTTCCCCTGTTTGTGTTCCCACTCTAGCTGTGTTTTTATCAAATAAATAAATAAAATATAAAATATATATATGTGTGTGTGTGTGTGTGTGTGTGTGTATATATATATATATATATACACACACACACACACACACATATATATATATATATATACTATTACATCTGAACTATTCCTTAATTTATAAGTCCTTATTTGTCTAGCATTATCCTATATACCTCAGACAACTTAAATATCAATTTTATATATTATTATAATCATAGTTTGTCAAACATTTTTCAAAAGGTGGGTAACTGACTACTAAACCCCGATGTACATATGTGGTAGCTACACACAAATAATATATATTAGTTGAATACAGTGAAAATGAAAGAAACAATTGTTGAGGGGTAGACATAGAGTCACAATTCTGAGAGAGAAAAAGCTTGCGTAGAACATCGTTATTATTATACACCAGAACGTTAGCAAGGCGAAAAGATGAGAATAACTTTTTGCACACATATTGTTTCTCTGTGATTTCTATTATTTCTACAATCTTAATTTTTGTATAGTTAAGAATTTTAATTAAGTTTCTTAACCGCTATCAAGAAATACACAGATGTCATTCTGTGTTATATTTGTCTCTTTTTCTTGTTAATGACGGGATTGAAATGTTCTTTTGGTTAAGTCAAATTAAATTATAAATTATTTAAAACAGATGATCAAAACTCAGTGTAATGCTTCCCTGTTCTGAGATCTGCCTCAGAGGATTCCCAAGTCTGGCTGTCTAGACACTAACCAAACATGTATTATTACTAGTAGTAGTATTACAATTTACACACTCATGTTAGCACTATTATAAAAGAGGCTTCAGTGTTTTTGTCTACAGAATGGGTAATACAATAGGGGTCCTGAAAATTATTTGTAATTTTCTGAGTTCTTTAAATAAAAATGTCTGGCTGAATGCATGAGATCCCTTTAAAAGCTCTTTTTGCTCAAGTACCTTCAATTATGATTTGAACACATTCAGAGACTGAGATGAGAGATTTCTTAAATTTTGAGAATTCTGCTTTATTTTTGTCATCAAGTTTCTGTATAGATTTAGACTGCTGAATTTTAGATCTATGGAATCTCATGAATGACAAAAACCACAATTGCCTCGAATCTGTTCAAGGTTTTCTACAATTATGCATGTCACCACATTACAATTTTTTTTCAACTCTTTTTTTTTCCAACTCAATAAAGTTGCAGGTCACTCCCTAAATACCTACTTTCTATTTAATTTTCAGAGTTCCTTACCTGTGTATTGTTGGAAAACCTTTTTAATCCACAGGTGCCTTTTCTGATATATCTGTATACCATTATTTTAATTGCAACAAAGCCAATGCATCTATGAAATTACATTCTATCTAGAGTCACTTTTTCTCTGTGGCTCTTCTGCTAAATTGGGGAAGGGTTATATTAGAGACTCACTCATGGAATATAGCAAATACAGTTACTGTTGCTTGGCGTCCAAGGTCTACAGAACTGACACTGATCCCACAATGATCCCCAATACCATTTTTAAAGACATTGTCTTCACCTGCCAATGAGTTAAAAATAAAATTTATCAGAGATGGAGACAATATAATCCAGAATCCAAATTCACTAAAAGAGTTGTATTGTCCTCTTTCTTTGAAATGCAAACAAAGGTATTAAGTACAATGGGAGTATATCTTTGAGGAGAATAGTCTAAAGGACATATAAGCATATCAGATAATCTTTCAATTCCATTTTTCAGCAGAAATTTTTCTTAGAGTCTTTTTACTCTATGTTTTAAATTAGATTTTAGATCTTGGAAATTTCTTTAACCTTTTTCTGGACTTAGATTTCTTCTAGCTTGGTCCAATCCCTTACTCCCATTGGCTTTAATTAATAATTTAACAACAGCAACAACAAATTAAGATGGCTATGCGTGGACCAAAAATGAAGCGAGGGATAAACCAACACTTAAAATTAATCCATCTGTTCACCTGAGATATGCATTAACAAAATATAAGCAAAATAGGAAATAGTAGCATCTTCTCATAGTTACATAAAACTGCATGATTTGTCTCTGCCTCTGTCCTTCTGCCTATGTACTGGATCCCATACTCTCCTGTTTTCCTGGAAGTCGACACTGCAGCTTCCTCCACCACTCCTGGACGAATGAGTGTCCAAGTGTCCCAGCTGAAGTCTTTGATCTCTAAGTATATCCCTCCTTTGTAAATTTACCCAGATTTATCGTTCCTCATACTATCAGCATGCTAATGACTTCCAACCATGTATATCTACCCTTAGCCAAACACTTGATTTTCCATGAGGGGCTATATCTCTCTAGTTTGTACCATTTTAGTAAGGTATGTTTGTATCCTACCAGGTGCTCAGGCTATAAACCTAGGCTATGCACTCTTGATTCTTCTCTTTCCTTCTTGCCCTGAATCCGTTAATATATCCTGTCAGCTCTACCTTGAAAGCTTAATAGAATTCTAAACTTTTCTCAACACCTCTGCCTTGACTTCAGTCCAAATCTCAGGTAGATCTTGGCCAGATTACTGCGCAGTTCTCTTCTATCACTACTTTTCCTGCATTTGCCGCCATGGTAGTAGCCACAGTCATCCTTCAAATGATAAATCAGATCATTTCACAACCTGCTCAAACCCTTTAGTGGTTCTCTACACTATATTTAGACCAACCCTCAAACTCCTTATGAGTGAGAAGGCATCCCTTGCTTACCTCACTGGCCAGTCTTAGTATTCTCTTTCTTGCTTTTTGATCCCTTAGAGACATCATCCTTGTTTCTACTTCATGGATTCTAAACTGGCTGTTCCTTCTTTCTGAAGTTCTCTTTACTCATATAGTCACATAATGCTCTCCTTTCTACGTTTTACCTTTGTTCAGATGTCCCTTCCTCAGTGCAAACTTTCTGACCATCTTATCTAAAACATTATTCAACTTGCTTTCCTTATCCTTTGCCTTGGCTTTATTTTCCTTCCTGAACAGGCTATCTGAAAGCCTGACACTTATTTGTGTGTTTACTCTTCTGTTCCCTGCAACAGAATTCAAGTTTCATAAAAACAGGGATTGTGCCCTGTTCATGCATGAATTAACACAGAAACTGATATATATGAAAGTGGAGTTCAGGACGATTTTTTAAAATACAATATTTTAAAATGCTATTTTAAAATAGTAAATTAGTAAGTAGATGAATCAATGAAATAATGAATTGCGCAATAATGCATTCTCTTTTTATTGGTTAAAAATAATTGTCACAATGAAAGAACTGTCTCTTTACCCAGACTAGTTCCCAATTCTTTCTGGAAATCCACAGCAAGACTACGTATGTCAGGCTCCTGATCTCAGTCTGGCCCTGTGACTAGAACCATTTGCTATGATATGGACACTTCCCACCGAACTTAACCAAATGTCCTAATGCATTCTCTGTACTATGTCCTTATGTCAAGATGTCAGTGCTCTCAGCAAACTTGGAAGCTGCATGTTGGAGATGCTCAGAATCTCATCACTTTGTGTCTGGGACTTACTGTCCAGAACGGAGCATCCCACTGCCTTTGGACTCCTTTGGACTCTTTACTTATGTAAGAAACAACTTCTATTGTTTTTGAAGAATCATATATTCTTCAGTCTAAGTTTGCAACAGTTTGACTAATGAAATCAGTATCATAACTGTCCAATTTCTGCCTGAAGAGATGAATTCCAGACATAGTATTCCTAGATGTCAGAAGAAGAAGGTAACTATGGTTGCAACATAGAGTGTGAATATTATTATGTATTCCTATGTTTGCAAACCCAAGCCTTCTGCTAAGTTTCATACATTCAAAGCTAGTACCATTCCAACTGAGTCATTTGCTCCATGCATAGGACAAGAACTCCCATCCCCAGGTTGGAATATAGGGAATAGCTCCCTTGTCAAGGACAAGTGGTGGAGCACAAGGGGAGAGAGGATCTGGAAACCCAACCATGCCAAATTCAAACTTTTAATCAATTCTCCCACTTTTATCTCGATGCATCCCACATACCTTCTGAGGTACCTTCAACCTTTAAGGTGCTGGGGTGGTAAATTAGTCATTTTTCTCTGGGAGCTTAAGTGATGGCTTCCTCTGATCTGCTCAGTAATCACTTCCTCTCCTTTCTGACTTAAAAAATAAAAATCTATTTAAATTGCTCATCTATTCATGTCTACTCTACTATTTCCTTTGTCCTTCTAAGTGTGTATCTCTTTTGACCCTTTACTATTGCTGTAATTTTAGTGAGGCTTCAGGAGAGTAAGGAGATAATGACATACAGTTAACCTTCCACAGATAATTAGAAGTTACTTTGCCAACTTTAAGTATACCCAAGCATCTTCCATCCTAAAGCAAAACAAAACAACTTGATAAAAACAACACTTCACAGGACATTACACCCCTCTTGTGATATTGCTCAATTTCTTTTCTTCCCTTTAGAGCAGTGGTTCTCAACTGGGAGCAATTTTGTCCCCAAAGGGATATTTAGCAATGTCTGGAGACATTTTTAGTTGTCATGACAGAAAACGCCACTGGCACTTAGTGCATAGAAACCGGGGATGCTGCTAAATATCCTAGAATGCATAGAACAGCAGTCCCACAACAAACTATTAACTGGCCCAAAATGTTACTGGTATTGAGGCCAAAAAAACCCTGCTTTAGAGCCAACCTTCTCAGAAACCACGATCCATTTCACTTTCCACTTAGATCTCAAGCCAGACTAATCTGGATTTTTCCTTCCTTCCCCTTTGCTGTTCTTCAACTGGGTTGGTTTTGTTAGTAGGGATTGTCCAGGAGATTGGAACAAGTAGAATATCTGGGCCTAGCTGCTAAAAAACCAAAAAACAAAATACAAAAACATAAAACAAAAACAAAAACACAGCCTAAACCTAATTAAAAAAAAAAAAAAGAAAAAAAAGAAAAACCTGATTGAGTCTCCCTTAATCCCCCCATATCACAGTCATAAGGCACTCCCAATCCTATCAGGATCTCACAACAAGGGAAAATACACAGGGCTGGCTTTCTTGCTCTACGAAATCTCCCTCTCAAACTAGGAGGCACTTCAGTTGTGAAAATTCATTTGCATATAATCTCATCCGGAGAAATCACAGAGGTCAGCTCTGGAGGAGAAGCAGAAATAGATAGGCTGACATGGTTCACTTTCTTGGGGTTAGGGTAAGATGAAGGCATACCGACTGTCTAATCCCACAAGTCTAGGAAGTGAGGTCTTATTTTAGTATTAGCCGGATGAACTAACTATTCCTTGACCTTCCCAGTCACGATCCCACTGTTAGTGTTACAGGGCCTCCAAGATTGGACCTGACATGATCCTTGTTACAGACTGGATTATGTCACTCACGCTTCACCTGTAGAACCCTGGATCAATGTGAGTGCTCTGAAAGATAAGGCCTATAAAGAGGTATTAAGGTTAAATGAAGACATATGAGTGGGACACTAACCGAGCCGGACTGGTGTCCTAATAAGAACAGGAAGGACATCATACAGATAAAACATCATGTGAAGCCACAGATAGAAGACGGAGATCTGCAAGCCAAGAAGAGAGGCTTCAGAAGAAACCAAACCTTCTGACACTTTGCTTTTGTACTTGAAAACTCTTGAACTTTAAGAAATACGTTTCTGTGGTTTAAACCTCCCAGTCTGGAATATTCTGTTATGGTAGCCCTAGAAGACTAAGACAACCCACTAGACTCATGGTGGCTTGGAGAAAATATGACTGCTTATATGAAAAATGAAAATTCTGTGTCACTGCATTATTTATAACTGTATTTTAAAAACAGTTTGGGGGCACCTGGGTGGCTCAGTCCTTAAGCGTCTGCCTTCAGCTCAGGTCATGACCCCGGAATCCCAGGATAGAGCCCCACATCGGGCTCCCTGCTCAGTGGAAGGCCTGCTGCTCTCTCTCTCACTCTCCCAACTTGTGTTCCTTATTTGGCTGTGTTTCTTTCTGCCAAATAAATAAATAAAATCTTAAAACAAAAACAAAAAATAGCTTTATGTGTCTCAAGCAATAGGAAAAAAAATAGAATCAAAGATTCTATAGAATTTTAACAAGCATTTTATTGGGAGAAAATGGGAGAATTTAAGTAATAATAATAAAATTTAAATAGGTATTTATTAAAAAAGTCGAATTTTACACAGTAAAACACAGCCAGAGTTTTTAAATGACCATGTAGAGAGATTTACTCCCAATGAGACCAAATATATAATATAAGCATGTGAGGTTTTTTTTCCTATTATATTTTTGTGGGGGTTTCTTTGAAGCTATTTCCTATTTCCATTATTCTTCTCTCAGATGGTTTCCATTTGGTCTATTTACTGAAGTTTCCAAATCCATAGTTTCAAATGTAAGTAATTTTCAGTGAAGCCACTTCAGAGCTCTGTTTCTGGAGTGTTCGTGCGATCTTCCTTATTTAAACAAGTATTGTTCTTTAAGATTTTCTAGTGATTCTCATACATTCTCAAATTCCAAACAGCACCACACAAACATACATGGATTCCTTTCTACCTGTTCATTTGTTCCTTATAATTTTGGCCAACATATTTTATTAGGTTCCCAAATTAATGGGGTTGTGATGTCACTTTGCCAAAGCATTTCACTGATGGTCGAGGTATTTCCCATTTATTTTCTGTTGTTTCACAGATCCTCAGTGTTTTTTTCATTAGACTCAGGATGAAAGCATTCATGCTTGAGTTAACATTTCATATTCTGATCTGTCAGCTCTTTACAAATGCATCTGGCAATTTTGGTTTGTATCAGACTTCAGAACCCACTGTAATTCCTGTGCAAAGCTTCTGGAAGCGCTTGTCTTTTCCTCTATAAAAACAATTTTAGACGAGCACTGCCATTGCTTAGTCCTTACCAAAGCGGTCGTTCAGGGAAGAGTCCATTTCAGATATGTCTCTAACATGATCAAAGTCATCTGCCTTGTTAGAAGTCAATTACAGAGCCCCAGAGGTCCTCTTACCCTCGTGAGGACAACGTGGGGCCCAAATAATGAAATTTTTATGTTGAGTCTGTTCTCATGACCGGTTATGTAACCCAATATAAATTAATTGGACTAAGTCCCTAAATCTGAGTCTGCTCTGTCTCTTTTGCAGCTTTGTAGAGAAGAAAAGTAAAACATGTTTGGTAACTTTGATCCAATTCCCGTCTGCTTACTGTGGGGTAATTCTCTATCAATAAATACTCTCTCTTTCAAACTAACATCTTCCTCTCTATTCTTTTTTTATGTTAGTATGTACAGGTTTCTCCCACAACTTTTTTAAAGATTTTATTTATTTATGTGACAGAGAAAGAGATCACAAGTAGGCAGAGAGGCAGGCAGAAAGAGAGGAGGAAGCAGGCTCCCGGCTGAGCAGAGAGCCCGACGCGACGCGGGGCCTCGATCCCAGGACCCTGAGATCATGACCTGAGCTGAAGGCAGAGGCTTTAACCCCCTGACCACCCAGGTACCCCTTCCACACAATTTTTAAAACAGTTCTACCTTAGTCTTGTCTCTCATCTCTAGATATTTCTATTTAAACCTCTCAAACCAAATAAGCTTCTATCATGTCATTTTCCATATGCATTCTTCCCATCAACTTTGCTTTCTTTTTTCCTGTGATTCAAAAATAATTTGCATACAATCACATGTTAAGCATGCAATTGCATGAGTTTTCACCAAAGCATATCCCTGTATAACCCACACCCCCACCAAAATATACAATTACATTCTTAGAAAATTCACTAGTATCTCTTCCCAGTCAATCCCTCACCACCTGAGACACCAACACCTCCTATTTCTTTCACCCTTGTGGAGGTGAGCTTGCACAGAACTTCCCCTACATGAAATCACACAGTAGCCGCTCTTTTGTGTCCAGCTGTTTTCACTTTGTGTAATGTTTCTGAGACTCTGTCATGTTGCCTCTACCAATGTTTTCCTTCTTTGCGATCTGGGGTACAGTTTGTCCATTCTCCAGGTGACAGACATGAGGCTGTCTTCAGTTTTAGCGATTACAAATAAGGCTGGTATGAACATGTGTTACCATGTTTTTGTTGCTGTTGTTGTTACTGCGTGTGAAAATACGTTTTCATTTTACTTGGATAAATTGCTATTAATGACATTACTGGATGATAGGGTAAGGGTCTATGTCAAACTTTATAAGGGACTTCCACTTACTTTGCATTAACTTTTATGATTTTATAAACCACGTAACCCATTTCCACTGCAACATATTAGATGACAGTTTGGAAATGCAAAAAACACTCTCCAACACATCTTCAGAAGACTTTCCCTACACTGCTTACCTTTGTGATAAGACTAGTAATGATCTCTAGTTGTCATGGTTAGTGGATCTTTTAAAGAATTCATCTTCTTTTAGCTTCATGCACTGTTGATTACAGAAATTCTCTCCTTTATAGATTTTTGGGATACTTCTTTTCCTTTCCATCTTCAATCTCCTCAAAACTGTTCTCATCCCTTTATATATCCCTTTAAAACTTGAATTACACAGGCCCACCCCTAATGCTCTTCTCTCTCTTTTATCTGGTTATCTCCTTGAAAATCCAAAGCACCACCATGGTCATCTCTATGAGCATTATTTCTAGATTGAAAGCAGACCCTCTGCTGTTTTGGAGCTCTTCACTTATTTTCTTTTTCTTTTATTTTTTCTTTCCTTTTTTATTTTTTTAAAAAGATTTTATTTATTTATTTGACAGAGAGAAACACAGCTAGACAGGGAACACAAGCAGGGGGAGTGAGGGAGGGAGAAGCAGGCTTCCCGCTGAGCAGGGAGCCGGATGTGGGACTCGATCCAAGGACACTGGGATCATGACCTGAAGACAGACACCTAACAACTGAGCCACCCAGGAGCCCCTTATTGTCTTCTTTTTATTGTCAACTTGTTATTTTCATGTAGATACAACACATAAGTTCCCATAAAGGACATTATTCTCATCTTAATATTTCCTTCATAGCCATAAATGGCTTTTTGTCTCTAATATGTGGAATGCAGTCAATAAAAGAGAACCAAAGGCTGGTTGTTTGATGATGAAACAAGATGTGTATATGCTGTCAGTGACTCTGATGATTCAAAAGATTGCTTTCTTTAACTCTGATTTAGCATTTCTATGTAACTCAAAGAATGCCACTCAATTTCTCATCATTTATCCAGTGGCCAATGAAAATATGACTCAATTAAACCTCAAGATGAGAAAGGTAGGCAAAGTTAGAGGTAAAAGCAGCCATTGAATGAACTAGTACTTCAGGCAGAACAATCCATCTGTGTGTCTAAGTAATTCTGAAACAAATTCCTAGTACCTTTTGTAATGGGATGGGGGCCATTCAAAGAGGGGTTGATGAATTGAAGAATCAAAAGAAATTTTTTGGAAAGAAAGATGTTACACTTGTTTGTGTGTGAGACTGGGTGCATGTGTGGATATGTAGGTGTGTATGCATGGGCCCTAAAAGAGATCTTATTTCAGTGATAACCCCATCAATACCCTTGCTGAAGTTATTATTATTTTTTTTTAACTCATCCTCCTTTTCTCATCCAGTTGATCAGTTTTTTTTTTTTTTAAAGATTTTATTTATTTGACAGAGAGAAACACAGCCAGAGAGGGAACACAAGCAGGGGGAGTGAGAGAGGGAGAAGCAGGCTTCCCGCTGAGCAGGGAGCCCGATGTGGGGCTCGATCCCAGGTCTCTGGGATCATGACCTGAGCCGAAGGCAGTCGCTTAACCAACTGAGCCACCCAGGCGCCCCACCAGTTGATCAGTTTTGTTGGCCACTTCTAACCTTTTCATATCCAGTGAGCTAATGTAACAGTAAAACACTGTTGAATCTCTCTTGTACACCTCATTCCCACTCATAAATCCTTATACAACATATTTATCATTCTTCTCTGTAATATTCCAGTGAATTCATTACATCATGAATCCAGGTGCCTTCTTCTGCAGTGCCTAACATATACTGCTAATTGGAGTAAACTTGTTTTAACATAACTTTTAATATGTGACTACTCTATAAACTCATCTGGCCAACTATTACCACCAAGCTTTGAAGACAGTGCTTTGTGTCCTCAGCAAAACATGCCAGGATTATTTTAATAGCAGCTATTCCTCCGTATCCTCTGTTTCCTCACCAAACATTCACCTATCACTCTCCCACTACCATTTACTTCAGCCACGATTGAAGTACTTTCTCTTCCCAGACACAACATACCCTTTCACATCGCCTTGTCTGTGCACACCCTACTACCCCCTGCCTTGCAACACTTTCTCCTCCCTGTCTGCTTTGCACCCATGGAGTCAACCTTCATAATTCCAATCAAACATGAGTAATTGTGTGCAGCCTTTATTCCGACTGGTACTACCATTCTGACTGTATGATGTAAAAACAAAAGTCCTGTTATTCCTGGTATCCCTTTACAGAGAAGATAATTAAATTTAGATAAAGCTTAATAAACTTTAAAGCATATTCTTCATAAGCACCACTACTGAGGTAAGCAAAATGAATTACATTTATGAGGCACCTGACTTGAGTATGTATAAATAGAAGAATTAAAGAAATTTGCTTCTTTTTCTCCCACAAACATGAAGAGGATTTCTACATGAAAAGAGGATTTATCTAAGACTCAAAATCAGTTTAAATGTAGTCATTTCAAAGCTGCAGCTTTGTCTTATAGTTTTAGGGGGTAGCCATTATGAGGAGTTTCCCTTAGTAAAAGCACCATTATATTTGGTCAGGCATAGATGGACAGGGAAAAGAAAGAGAGAAACTAATTATGGAATAATGCAAAGGATTAATTTTACTGTGGAAAAGGTAATATACCAATTATGGTGCAAACAGAATGATTTTTTTTTTTCCTTATAGGTTAAGACCTGACTGCAAACATATGTTTTAAGTACCTGGAAGGTAAAAGGAACAAGCTGCTGGTTGGAAAGACATACACATACATCATGCGAATGGTAGAGAGGGTGTAAAATGGAGAACTTAAGTTCATTCAAAAGAGTATACCAGTGCTCAGATCCATCGATGGTTACACATGGGGAATGTCAAGGTATTCCTTCTATGGTGAAGGACAGGTTGTTGCATCTGACCTCCCTTACAACTTAAAAAAATAAAAAGGGGGGGTACTATGCTTAGTGGGACTCTTTGGATTTTGAAGGCAACATATTCCTTATTGGATGTGCTATCCTGGCTCAATTCCCAGTGACTCGTTTGGAGTGGCCCTCAGAAAAAGAGAAGGCTTTAAAACATATCCAAACTTCTGTGAAAGCTGCTTTTGCCACCCAGGCTGTATGATCCAGCAGATCCAATGGTGCCTTAAGTGTCAATGGCAGATAGGGATGCTTTTTCGAGTCTTAGGTAGAGCCCTCCGGGGGAGGGGGCACCAACCCTCAGGATTTTAGAGCAAAGCCTACAGTCCTCCACATTTCCAAATGAGAAACAGCTGCTGGCCTGCTACTGGGCCTCAGAAGAAACAGAATACTTGATCAAGAGCCACGAGGCTACCATGTGATTTATGTACTGGGTACTTCTATCTGTCCCTTCAAGCCATACAGTTGGGCACGCACAACAGAAGTCCACTCATCCAGTGGAAGTAATATATATGGGATTGGGCACAATTAGGTTCTGAAGGTGCAAGTTACATGAAATGGCCCAAATGCCCAGGGTCACCATCTTGCGATACTGCCTCCTCCCTCCTGGCCTGTTCCTCTGCCCTGATGATGGTGTTCCCTGTGATCAGCTGACAGAGGAAAAGCCTCAGGCCTGGTTTACAGACGACTTCACACGATGTGTAGACACCACCTGCATAACGTTGGGCAGCTGCAGAGAGCACTGCAGCTGCTTTCTGGGGCAACCCTGACTGACAGGAGCAAAAGGTAATCCTCTCAGTGGGCAGAACTTGGAGCAGAATACTTGGTTGCCAACTACTGGGAAGGAGAAATGACCAGACAGGTAAAATATACTAATTTATAGACTATGGGAAATGGTTTGGCTGAATGGTCAGGGGCTTAGAAGGAACATACTTGGAAAACTGGTGACAAGGAAATTTGAGGAAGTACGTAGATAGACCTCTGTGTACAGGCAAACAAATGTGAAGAGATTTGTGCCTTCTGTGAATGGTCACCAAATGGTGATCTTAGCTGAGGGAAATTTTAACAAGCACGTGGACAGGGTCACCTAGTCTGTTCTGTGCTGTGGATATCAGTCAGTCTTTCTCAACAGCCACTCCTACCACTGCCCAATGGTCTCACGCTGGCCATGACAGGATGGATGGGGGTTAATGCATGGGATCAACAACGTGAATTTCAACTTAATAAGGCCAGCCTGGCTGCAGGCTCTGCTGAGTGTCCAAACCACCGGGAGCAGAGACCAACACTGAGGCCCTAAGATGAGACCATTCTCCAGAGTGAGAAGTCCCCTACCTAATGGCAGGTGGGTTACACTGGACTGCTTCCATTACAGAATGGAAGAGTTTGGGTCCTATTAAAATATATACTTCCTCTGGATATGGATTTTCCTTCCCCACATGTAATGCTTCAGCCAAAACTATTATCCAGGGACTAACAGAATGCCTTATCCACCATCATGGTACTCCACATAGCATGGCTTCTGATCAAGGAACTCACTTCATTTATCCTTTCATCTGCTAAGGGCATCTCAGCTCCTTCCAAAGTTTGGCCATTGGGTACACTGCTGCTATCAAGTGGCTAACTGAACATAATAAAAATAAATAAATAAAACTAGGTTTGGGATCTAAAAAAAATGGATTAAAAAAAAATGAACCATTTCACGCTGAAAGAGATTGGGCTTTGGCTCATGCTCATGAAATTCATTGATTTTATCCCCCTGAAATAGCTGGCTTAGTAAAAAGTGGGAATAACCTTCTAAAGACTCAGTTTTAGCCCCAGTCACACGGTAATACTTTGTAGGCTGCAACAACATTTTCAGAAGGTTGCATATGCTCCAAATGGAATCCAACATATGGTGTTTTTTTTTATTCCATAACCGGGATTCATGGGTATGAGAATCAAGGGGTGAAAATGGAAGTGGCATCACTCTGTATCACTCCTAGTGACCCACTAACAAAATATTTGCTTCCTGTTCCCATGACCTTTGTTCTGCTGGTCTAGAGGACAGAGCTCCAAGTGGAGGATGCTTTTACCAAGAGACACAACAATGAGTCTGATGAACCGGAAACTAAGACTGCTGTCTGGGTGCTTTAGGTTCCTCATGCTGAGTCAATGTGCAGGATGGGGTAATCTGGAGCACCATGGGGAAATGGGATGCTACTCCACAATGAAAGTAAGGAAGAGGCTGTCTGGAATACAAGAGATCCCTTAGGAGATTTCTCTCTCTCTCTCTCTCTCTCTCTCTCTCTCTCTCTCTCAAAAGATTTTATTTATTTGACAGAGAGAAACACAGTTAGAGAGGGAACACACGCAGGGGGAATGAGAGAGGGAGAAGCAGGCCTCCTGCCAAGCAGGGAGCCTGATGTGGGGCTTGATCATGGGACTCTAGGATCATGATATGAGCTGAAGGCAGATGTCCAGCAACTGAGCCACCCAGGTGCCTCTAGGATGTCTCTTAATATTACCATGCCCAGTGACTGAGGTTAAAAAGTTGTGATAACTCAAAAAGAAGGAGGAGGAGGAGGAGGAGAAGGGAGAGGGAGGGAGGGAGGGAGGGAGGGAAGGAGGGAGAGAGGGAGGAAGAAGGGCAGGGAGGGAGGAAGGAAGGAAGGAAGGAATAACAATTCAGGCCAGGTAGGACTATTGTTGGCCCAGACCATTCAGACATGAAGGTTTAGGTCACTTTGTTAGATAAAAACCACAGAGTAGTTAAAGGGCTTCCTGAAGGAAAAGGAAATGCACAATGGGCAGTAGAAAAAAAGGGCATTATAAATACCAGGTACAACCACATGACCAGGTATAGAAATTAGTACTATAATTGTCAGATTTTCTTCCTTATTTTGTTATGAATATGCTTTGTATTTTAATATATATGATTTATATTAATCATGCATTGACATAAACAATAATATAGTATATTAATACATAATATATAAGGATATATGTTATTAGTATAAACTATGGTGATATTAAGCAGGTATCTGTTTTTCCTTGTTTTGTTCTCTTATCATATGACATAAGATGAACTGACTTATTTTCATAATTAATAATTTACTGATCATATCATGCATTGTCTTACAATATTTAAGTATTATAAATTTTATATCATAGTATTTAAGTTTGGGGATATTATAATATTTAAGTTAAGAGGAATAATTTTTATTTGAGAACTTGACCCTCTTCTGGGGACAGGGTTAGTGCATTTTTGGTTGGATATGCGATAGTTGTATCATGTTAGGTGGAATTATGGCCTTACCATTGTCTTTACTGGAAATTAAGTGTGGTTTAAGCATATATATGAGTGCCAAGTTAACAACATGTGGACTTGTGATGGTTCAGCTACTGGTTGCCCAGATATTTGGTGAGACATTTTTCTAGCTATGCTTCAAGAGTGTTTCTAGATGCAATTAATCTTTGAATTGGTCGGCTGCATGAAACAGATTGCCCTCCCCAATGTGAATGGGCCTCATGCATCTACCGGAGATCTGAACAGAACGAAAAGCAGGTAAGGGAAAATTTCCTTTCTCTATCTGACTGGTTTCAAGTTTTCTCCACTTGGACTAGAACTCACACTATTATTTCTGGTTCTCATGCCTTAGGACTCGGACAAGAACTATACTATTGGCTTTCCTGGGTGTCTAGCTTACAGATGTCAGATCATGAGAACACACAGTCACAATAATGGTGTAAGCTAATTCTTTTGTGTGTTGTATATATATGTATTTGTGTGTGTGTGTATATATGTCTGTATATACATATATATATGTAGGCCTCCATAGTCACATGAGTCAATTTACATACATATGTATGTATGTATGTATGTATGTATATACACACATTATGTATATATACATATGTATTTGTACATATTAATTCTGTTTTTCTGGAGAACTCTAATACAATTGCAAACTTGTGTTTCAGGGACCTGGAAGGTAAAAAGTGACAAGTAGCTGGTCGGAAGGGCATGTACATACATTGTGTGAGTGATAGAGAGAATGTCAAGATGGAGAGCTCACACTCAGTCAAAAGGGTGCACCAGTACTGAGATCCATCCTACCACTGCCATTTGGGAATGCCATCCCAACATAACAAGATCGTATGAACTTTTTTTTTTTTAAGATTTTATTTATTTATTTGACTGAGAGAAACACAGTGAGAGAGGGAACACAAGCGGGGGAGTGAGAGAGGGAGAAGCAGGCTTCCCACTGAGCAGGGAGCCCGATGTGGGGCTCGATCCCGGGTCTCCAGGATCATGACCTGAGCCGAAGGCAGGCGCTTAATGACTGAGCCACCGAGGCGCTCCGATCGTATGAACTTTGAGGAACGAATTTTATGTGGGATTTCCTGATTTGTGAACTTTTATTTGATTATTAAAAAATTAGATGGGGTTAAATAAAACATTCTTGCAGTTCAAAAATAGCTTGATTTTTTGCACTCTGATTTAGACTGAAGTATCTCTGAGAATTTGTTTTTATCCATGAGATTAATATATTTGTGCATGTACTTGTTATGTAAAAATGAGAGTCAGTGTGATTTAAACCTGCTAGATACTTAGAAAACAAATGATCCCTTATGACAAACAGGAAGAAAAAAAAGTATGTCTACTATACACAGTTCTGAGAAAAATTGAAAGATGACCAGAATT
Organism: Spilogale gracilis; assembly: GCA_004023965.1. NCBI lineage: Eukaryota > Metazoa > Chordata > Mammalia > Carnivora > Mephitidae > Spilogale > Spilogale gracilis. Next base: position 120,766 of record PITA01002947.1, read on the forward strand.
ACTGTATCCTTATTCTTCCTAGACTTATTGAAAGTAGGACTTTCAATATCTAATATCCTTGTGGAGTCCTGTGGGATTCTTATTCTAGACTAAAAAAAAACCCCAAAAAACAAAACAAAAAAAAAACAAAAGCCAAAACACAAAACAAAACAAAACAAAAAAAATACCTATTTTTGTAAATGTACTCTGAAGGATAGATTTGGGGATGAAGAAAATTATGTGATTAGGTGGTACATTTTCATGAAAGGAGGTCATACGAGGAATGTTAAGAAAATCAGACTTCTATAAAAGAAGAATCATTCAAGGAAGGTAGCTCCATCATACTGTGGAGAGTAGTCCAAATACTTTAAGCCATGCCCTTGATCTGTGATGAGATTGGTGGCTCATGGCAAATAAGCAAGTGTGCTTGACTCAGACCAAGAGTTGAGGGGTAAATGCAGAAGCAATGTAGTATGCTCCCTTTCCCATTTTTGTGAAATCTGTTCAGGCAAAACTGTCTCCTATAGCAGAAAAGGGAAAACTGTCTCTTGGGTTATGGATTTCTATTGTCTTTGGGATTACACACACACACACACACACACACACACACACACACATATAATATATATATATATATATAACTTTCATATTACATGTAATTTTATGTTATCTTAGGTCATAATAAAGGTTAGACAATAAAACAGAAAAAGAACCATGAATATGAGCCATTCTGGTATCTTGGAAATTACAATAAAGTGATATAGAATTATATGATGCATATTAATACATATCTCATAATCCTGACACTTTAAAAGTATTACAATATGTTTTATAACGAATTCAAACTTAAGAACCATGTACTTAAATGCAGGCCATTTCTTTCTATAATCCCAAAGTAAGTCACCACTCTTCCCAAGCCTTGGAAATACTTAACAATTTAACTCTTTGTGATATTTGTTAGGAAAAATACTAAATAACAATGTAAAAAAAAAGTTAATAAATTAGGCATTTTTCTGTACCAAAAGAATAGCCTTGGTTTTCATAAATTTTTGGAAGACCAGTTTTATAAAGAAGAGATAGCTAAAATGAACTAGCTATAAGTACTATGGAGTGCAATGTGTTTTCCTTTATCTATAATTCTTTTATTCTTCAGGGAAACTCCCCTCCCCACCAAATAAGGCAGGATGTACTCTCTCATTCTAAGAGTGAAAAAAAAGTATTCATATCAAAAAGACAAAAGTGGTACCTTCTTTTTATTGCTTAAGAGTAGAATGAAAATAACATGTTGGCATTCTCCCCTCCTTGCCTGCTTACCGGCCAGTTTGTTACTACATAAAGATTAATGGAAAATAAATTGGTAAAATGCAACCTAGAAGATATATGTAAGGAAATAAAGCTAGAAATTGATATCAATAGGGGCTTTTAGTGCACAGAAAGAAAAAAAGAGAAAGAAAAGAAAAGGAAAAAAAGAAAGAAAGAAAACTGGAGTTAGGGAGAAAACAGTTGTCCTGTTGCCTTTTTTCACTTAACTAGTCCTGCTCAGGGTCCCAAACAGAAATTTGGAGGAAAATTAAATTTTAAATTAAATGGCATTGTTTTGCAAATCTGCTGCCTTTCTATTCTTTTTATTGAATCTCCTATAAACATATAGCTCTGTGTACTAATGGAATGAGCCATTCAGTTTCTCTTCATTATCCATCCTTCTACCTAGCCATCCAACATGGACTCAGTAAACCATAGTTTTATTTTCATTTTCGATTTAAAGCGTCACTGAAATCTGAGAGACAGTTTTTAGAACTTAAATGATTGTTTAAAGGAATGTATGCTAAAAAACCAATTTTGCAACCACATTTTCATGATGAAACTTTGGGCAGGATCCTGTCTCCTTAGGAAGATCCTGTTGACATCTCAGAGTGTATTAAAATATACTGAGCAGAATAATAAGCCCTGATATTTTAAATGAGGCTTGTCAGAGTTTACTGAGCACAGTCAAATTTCTAATTAGATGTCCAGTTTATTTTACAGAGAAAGAAAATGTCAATGATAGGGGTAATTTCAAAGATAAATTTATGAATGATTGAGACCTAAAAGTTCATTATCCATATCTCCTTTTTGATTTAATGATCACTCCATTTTCAACATTAAGTATTGCTGGCATTTCTTTGTGTAACCTCCTACACACTGTGCTTCTTCAAGTATCCATTGCTCTAATATTTGAGAAGTGACATTTTGTAGCTGTCTATTTGGCAAATAATTGACAGATTATATTAAAAAATGTGGGTTTCTTTTTTGGCTATTTGTTTGTTTATTTTAATAAGATTTTTGGAGTTGAAAAGGATCTTATGACTGATTTGGTTCCCACACAAATTTTACAGATGATCAAAAATTAGCTTCCAACAAGCATTTGATTCCACAGGTCACTAAGAATTTTACAGCAGAACTGAAGTTGAACAACACTTTAAAAAAATAATCTATCACACTCAGTTTTCTGTAGAAAATTTAATCCTCTTCAAAGAAAAATAAGGCAGAAGTTTAAAGTTGTTTCCCCCCTTTTATTCCCCTAATTCTGGTCTGTGGACATGTTTACAGTTAATTTGCCTGTTAATTTGTTTTGTTCATTTGATTGTTTATTTTTTCTTGGGAGGTTTGGTTTGCTTTTCTCCTCAAGCCTTTATAAATAAGGCACAACGAGGAAACCATGAAGTGTTTTTGTCAAAACTGAATTCAGTTGGAAAAATTAGAAAATAAGTTAATGGAAAAATCGCCCAATTGGTGGTTGAGGGAACCAGTTCCCAGGTTCACTCTGTCACACCCAACCATGCAAGTTGTGTTTGTGGCTTTCACAGCTAAATGAAAATACTGTCATAGAATATCTATCTATATGCTCCCTTCCAAGTCACATCTCTCTGATTCCGTGAAAACAGATGAGTAACTGCCCTTAAAAACACAACATTTTATAAAACAAGACTTAGCACCCCTCCAAAAAATACTCTAGGTTTTTTCCTAATTACCAAAGTATAGAAGAATAAAGTCAAGCAATGCTTAATATAGTAAAAGTTTAGAGTAGGAAAGACATATTTTTTTTAACCATAGTATCTAGTCATTTGGACCCATACTTGTAACTTACTCATTGAGATTTATCAAGCATGAGAATAATTTTTCTTATTATGTTTTAAATTGACAATAAAAGGAAAGAGCCCATTTAATCAGATAAATTCTACTAATTTACTTCACCCAGCTAGGCACAAAATCCAGAAATTCCAATATAAAACGTAAGAATGAAAAAAAAAATCTGGTTTGAAATATGAATACCAAATATTTAGGGAATTGTGATTATTTTTAGTGCTGTTCAAACATGAATTTTAAGATCATTTAACCTATTTCCCTATTGGGGAAAAAACAAAGAGAGAGAGAGAGGAGAAAAGAAAATCATGTAGAAGGAGAAGTGCTTAAAATTTGTAGTTTGGCTTTTGGTCATTGTGAGTTATGTGTTCTATCCATACTTCAACATGGAAAAATGTACATTTTAATTTCATAAAGAAAAAACTGCAAAGATTTAAAATACTAGTAAGTAATTATATAAATGATATTTTCTGTTTCAAAATCTTAGTTAATTACATAAGGCAATGGGACGCCTGGGTGGCTCAGTGGGTTAAAGCCTCTGCCTTCGGCTCAGGTCATGATCTCAGGGTCTTGGGATACAGGACCACATTGGGCTGTCTGCTCAGCAGGGAGCCTGCTTCCTCCTCACTCTCTGCCTGCCTCTCTGCCTACTTGTGATCTCTCTCTCTGTCAAATAAATACATAAATAAAAATTTTAAAAAATTATATAAGGCAATGGATAATCTTTCTCCAAATGTAAAGTAGAAACAACATATAGGTTCAGGCAAAAATAAACAATAGTAGTAGTATTAAAAATTATGGTGGAAAAGCAATTTGAAAAATATTTTAATTTAAATATACAATATCATAATAAAAATGTGTGCCATTGAACTAACTTTCTGAGATCTCTCTTCTTGACTCTTTCTTTCATGAAAGCAGAAATTTAGGTTTTCAAGAAGAATGGTTATTTAAGTAATAAATGAACAAGGAAAAACCACTATGTATCTGAAATATATTCATAAGGCAAATAAATCTACAAATAAATTTAAGTTAATCTCAACTCTAAAATCTCAATGTTTAATATGTAGGGTTAGAACAATGCTGTTGAGAATTTTCCACGTAATTGTTTTATACCATCAATTTAACATCCAGAAAGAAACAGTATTGCCTATAGTTTGGATTACTGCCGAAGAAAGAAGAAATGGGCATAATTTCATTCTCCTAGAATCTGAAAATAGTATTAATTTTTTTAAATTCATATTTCTCTTTAAGAAACTACTCATGACCTCACATCGTTTTCCTTTTTTTTTTAAAAAAGTTATTTAACCTTAATTATATTTTATTGTTTGTCGATATTCCAGTTACTACTGTTCCACTAAAAAATAACCCGCAAACTTGACAGTTTAAAAATCACAGTTTTGCTATGTTCATGGTTTCTGTGGGTCCCTATGATGTCTAGGACCTGAGCTTAAGAGATCCAAAAGGTAGGGGTGACTACACAAAGATGTGAGTCATCTGAAGGCACATCCATTCACATTTCTGGCACATAGAAAGGCATGAATCTAAAACTAGGAGTACCACACAAACCAAAACACCTTTGGTGAGGCTTCTCCATATGACTTGTCTTTCTCACAGCACAGCAGTTTCAGGATAAACTTCTTGTGTGGTGGCTCAGTGCACATGGGCATGCGCCACACACACACACACACACACACACACACACACACACACATATACACAAACACACACACACATGAAGCTACACTGCCTTTTATAAGTCGGTCTCAGAACTTAAACTCCATTACTTCTGTCCTACTTTGTGGAAGCACTATACGCCTTCCCATAATCAAAAGGAGAGGTTACAGATGAAGATACCCATATCTTTATCCTATAGGTCTCTATCAACTCAAGATTTTATATGCATGTGGAAAAAAAAATAACAAAGATGTCAGGAATATGTGTTCCGTGTGCTATTCTTCTTTTGGATTGTCAAAATGCTTGTCTACATGTTAATCTCTCTGTGAAGGCCCTTAGCATGAAATTTTATTTTTTGTTATGAATTTCTTATATATATATATTTTTTTTAATTTTATTTTTCTTACATATATTTTGAACAAAGACCTATGAAATATTTTAGGAACTGCTAGAGTTTCTCAATGCCTTTAAGAAAATTATGCTTTTCATCATATCTACACCAAAACACAAAATGTTTTGTTGAAATGTTTCAAATATTATCATCTAACAGAACATTTTGATATTTTAGTCTTTCTTGGTTTATTTTCACACTTTGTTGTTGTTGTTGTTAGTTGAGAATGGACAGAGTTTAGCTCATTCTTGACCACCCAAGTTTATAAAATCCTGTCATAGATAGTTGTATAAATTCTTAGAAACAAGAAAGATAACTATCTGTTCTGAACTGTTCAACCCAAGAGAAACTGTTGGATCTCTCAAGTATTTTCCAGTTTCATTATTTTTGCGTTAGGAAAGTTTAGGAAGATTACGTGATGACACTTAAGATCAAAATATTATAAATTTGCAAATGTATCTTCAATACAACGCTTCCTTATTGTTGGTTGCAACAGAATGATGGAAATGTAGGAATGGCTGTACTAGTCTTCCTTTATTTTTTTCTATCTAGAGGAAAATCACTGTGCATATATTCTCTTATATCTGAATTTCAAAAAGATGGGAGCAATAGAAAATGCATTTATCTTATGACTGTCTTCTATTCTTTTGTATTACTGTGGCCTTCATGTATGAAAAAATAAGAAGAAATTTGAGTGAGAGGTTCACCGCATTAATGGGGTGAGGGGATGGGGATAGAAAATTATATCCCATAATCTAAGTGCCCATTTTCCCTTGGTCGATAAATTTAATGTCCGATTTTCATCATTCAAATATTTGACAGCATCTTCATTCGCTGACTCTTTTTAAACTTATAAATGTCCTACTCTTTTTTTTTTTAAGACTTTATTTATTTGAGGGAGAGAGAGAGAGAGCATGAGTGAGGGAAGAGGCAGATGGAGAGGGAGAAGCAGACTCCCCACTGAGAAAGAAGCCCAAAGTGAGGCTCCATCCCAGAACCCTGAAATCTTGACCTGAGCTGAAGGCAGATGCTTAATCCACTGAACCACCCAGGTGCGCCTAAATATCCTACTCTTTATTGTATTTTAATTTCTAAGTACTTTTATTAGATATAAAAGGTGAAGTAGAGTTATTACATATATATAATAATGATCAAAATCTGTTTTTTTGAAGTTCCATATAAAGGAAGATAAGAAACATATTTATTAGAAGGAATTATCTCTGGATATTGCATTTGTGAGCCAGGGCATAGTAAGCAATCCTTTGAGGTATACTGAAGTAGAGACTCTTGCATGAAAAAATTGAAAGGTGTCTCCTAAGGGCAGATTAAAGTAAAAGGCTAAATGATATAACCCCCTAGCTAAGGGGTGAAAGCCACAGATGGACATTGCTTGCTGATGTCCAAGAAGGGAAGTTATCATGTTCTGGGGTCAAAGCTAATCAGCAGCAAAGAGCAACTCAGCTGCATGTAATAGGAAGAACCCAGGTCATCTTTCTGATGGGGAGAACTGTGGTTATTAGATGAGCTTGGATAGATATAAGGATACCCCTATTCCAACTCCAAAGTGGTTTTTCTTTTGCTTTCTACCATTCTTTAACTCGTGGTACTTTCTTAATCCTACATAGTCTCTAAAATATAAATGTTTCGGGTGCCTGGGTGGCTCAGTTGGTTAAGCGACTGCCTTCAGCTCAGGTGATGATCCCGGAGACCCGGGATGGAGCCCCACATCGGGCTCCCTGCTCTGCGGGAAGCCTGCTTCTCCCTCTCTCACTCCCCCTGCTTGTGTTCCCTCTCTCACTGTGTTTCTCTCTGTCAAATAAATAAATAAAATCTTTAAAAAAATATATAAATGTTTCTATGAACGTAACACATAAGTCTGAATAAGTTTTCTGAGGTATCTTTACTCTGAGACAGAAGGCTAAATTCATTTAGGTATATGAGAACTTGTGTATTTGTTAGACGGTACAGAAGAGGTTAGAGGAAAGAGAAAAGAAGGAAAGGGAAGAAAAGAAAGGCAATGTCAGTGAAGAACATGCAGCATATCAATAAGGGCATTAGTGTTTTCCTCTCGAAAGATATTAATGTTGTGAACTAAATTAATCAATTAACTCTGCCTTCCTATGCTAAAACTAACTTCATCATCATGTATTGTTTTTACTACTAAGGATCTTGGTATTATCAATGAGACTGACTCCAGTTTTCCTTTATCATATTATTCTTGTCCAGTGTGACAATCAAACTTATTTTAGAGTTTATTATATTATGAGTTTGGAAGCTTTATATTTCATGGAAGACTCTATATAGAACATAGTTGCTCTGTTCCTTTAAGTGTTGGTATAATTCACCTGTACAATTGCCTGGTTCTGAGGGAACTAAAGACAAAACTTTCTAATTACCACCACTTACCGGAGACTTGTTCTCAATGTGAACTGTTTATAGAGATGTTCATTCTACCAGATCAAGCCAGACAGTCACAGAAAAATCTGCAAGTATGAAAGAGGATGGCATCACCTTAAGAATTTTAGTAACATTAATGATTAAATGATATCATTATGTACGTTAGCTACTCTTCTGTTTTCTATGATGCAAGCTTAAATGATTTAACCAAACATGTAAACACTGAATCTAGGTATTTCGCCTCTTCACTTGAAATATGACCTTTAGCAATTCGGTTCTCACTGACATTGTGATTTCGAAGTTTGCTGAGAGTTTACAATCTGCACTCTTTATCTAAAGCATTAAAATACAGCAAATGTTTTAAGTCAAACTTTCTGTTTGGAATTTTCTTTATTCATTAGCTTCATTGAACTTGAAATGCTTTTAACTTTCACATGGTATGAATGTAGTTATATTTACTAAATAGCTTTTTTCATTTTTTTAAAAGATTTTATTTATTTATCTCACAGAGAGAGAGATCACAAGTAGGCAGAGAGGCAGGCAGAGAGAGAGGAGGAAGCAGGCTCCCTGCCGAGCAGAGAGCACGATGGGGGCCTCGATCCCAGGACCCTGAGATCATGACCTGAGCCAAAGGCAGAGGCTTTAACCCACTGAGCCACCCAGGCGCCTGCTTTTTTCATTTTTCAAGATGAAACATTTCTTTTTACAGAGGGGGAAGAAACGAAAGATCTTTCCTTAAGTCATGTTAAAAATTATGATAAGGTTTGTGGCAAAAAATATCAAAGTAGAGAGTGTTAAGATTTCTTGTATTTGGTTGGTTAATTTTTTTTTTTTAAGATTTTTATTTATTTGACAGAGAGAAACACAGCCAGAGAGGGAACACAAGCAGGGGGAGTGAGAGAGGGAGAAGCAGGTTTCCCGAGAAGCAGGAAGCCCGATGTGGGGCTCGATCCCGGCTCCCCAGGATCATGACCTGAGCCGAAGGCAGTGGCTTAACCAACTGAGCTACCCAGGCGCCCCTGGTTAAAAATTTCTTAATGAAAACAAATTTTTTGACATTATCCAAGGAAACCTAATTTTTGTCTATAGAACACCAATAGTTCTGGATGACAAAAGGTAACTGAAAGAAACATCATGGTTTTCTTTTTTAATTTGTGTCTGTTTATAAAAACACAATCAATCCCCACAAAATTCTAGAAGTTGTCTTTATAACACATTGAAGAATTAGTAAATATTGTTCTATTTAAATGTTTGCAAGCATTTGCTCCTTGCATGTCAGATTGTAACTAAAGTTTTTGACATTGTATAACTTCAGAAACAGCACAAATGTGCAGCTTTATAATCTGAGTTACCCTTTTAACAGCATTTTAGAGTTTACAAATATTTTCACATATTTATATTATTTTTCCTCTCCAGTGTATTTAGAGTAGCTATAGGTGACTCTAAGTTATAATAGGTATTGCTAATGTCATTTAACACATGAAGAGTGAGGTTGAGAAAAATGAAACTACATATTAAGGGGCACTTAAAACTGGTATTGACATGTCTCTTCAAATTCAATGAGTCCTCTAACAGGAAAGTAATGGCAATAAATTGTAATGGCATGCAGAACCAGAAAGGAAACATGGCAGTAATAATAGGGATAGACAAATTAATAGAGTTTGTGTTCTGTGTTTTACAAATCATATCCCATTTCATGCTAGTAACGACTTTGTGAAGGAGAAAAACTTATCACCAATGATCAAATGGCAACTCTAATTTGTTAATTAATTTGCCCCAGGTCATAAAACTAATCATTTTGCTTGTGTGATATATTTTCAATTCCAAAACAATCAAAATGAAGACCCCTTAAAATTTCATAGAGATGCTGTTGAAGCTACAAGTTTTAAATACTAATGTGTCAATGTATCTGAAATTTGAAACCCATGCATTTAAAATGGATATTTGAAGTTACAAATATATTTCCATATATCCTTAATAGCTGCCATTTTTTTAAAAGATGTTATTTATTTATTTGACAGAGAGAGAGAGAGAGAGAGAGCACAAGCAGGGGGATCGGGAGAAGGAGAAGCAGGCTCTCAGGGAGCTGGATGTGGGGATCCATCCCAGGACCCTAGGATCATGACCCCAGCTGAAGGCAGACACTTAACCTGCTGAGCCATCCAGGCACCCCAGTAGCTGATGTTTTCCACAGTCCAGGAAATGAAGGAAAAAGGTACAAATAACATTCCAGAATTTTAGGAAAGCAGTATTAAGAAGAGCTGGTTCTCAGTTTTTTTCTTAGTCAATTCATATTTAAATTATTCCATTTTGCTCATTAGAAGTTACCACTAAACTCTTCCTGACCTGCCAACCACTCACATCTATTACTTTGTCCTATAAAATTAGAAAACAGAACAAAAAGAAAGGAGAAAGTTAATATATCCTGTGATATGGGATACTGTTGCTTTGAACATTTTAAGACATAATTTATGTGGAACCAGATTAATTTTAAGGAACTCCCTGTGGGTTCTGTTTGTTGTTTTGAATTGCTTTAATAGTAAACTTGCATTATTTATGTTTATTAATATTTAGAATGCACTCTGCAAGGATGATTTTCATCTGAGTTATAATTAGTCTCAGCTGATGAATGCAATGAAATGATTATAAACAACTTTGTGAGATCATTATCAGCGTAGTGGGAGAAAATGTTAAAACACTGCTCCGACATTTTACCTTCAAAGATCCATTGAAATGAGCCTCAACCCATTTAAAATCTTGCATAGGTCACACTGAATTTATTTTATTTCTCATAAAGTTATTGAATTTCACATATTGTTTCACTCCTCCAAATTCCAACTCACATTTCGTCTGTCTAAAATCTTTAAGCATTGTGTTTTTATCTATTTCTGAATGTATATATGTATATCTTCTTTATAAAATATTTAGGAAATATAGAGTGATAAAAAGAACTACATAAATATCATGTATAAACTTATGCAGTGAAAACAATCACTGGCTTTAATTAGGACTTATGATGATTTGCATGTTGGTGTGATGTATGTATGGTATATGCTCTTAACATAGTTAATATTTTATGTACACTATCTTATACTATCCATTGTTTTTACTCACTAAATAATACAGATATACCCTTGTGAAATTAACCACTTCATCATGATACCTTTATGTGGTGTTCTTAATTTGTCAATATGATGAATCAGAGTATAATATAATAATAATTAATAATAGGCTTGCTTAAATATTTCCTCTGCCTAGATGCATATGAGTTTTGATCCAAAGCTTATCATATACTATTTAGTTTTTCATATATATTGTAAATTTATAGTCCAGTGAAGTCTTCTCTATTTACATGACCACCAGTATTTGAAAGTACCTGCTTTAGGATTACTAAATATTATCAGTACAATATTCGCATATTTAGTAAAGGTAAGAGTTTTCCTTTTTATATTTAATCTGATTTCTTTAGCTATTTATAAGAAGAATTTTCTTCATTTTTCAAATAACCATTTATAATTTTTCCAAATATTTAAAAAATATATTAGTTATTATAAATGCTTTCTATTTTCTAAGAATAGATTTTCCAGAATTTTATCTAACATATTTTTGTTGGTTATTAAAAAAAGTTACATAATGGGGCTGTTCTTTAAGATATTTTATAGCATTATTAAATATATTTTCCTACTTCTGCATCTTGTTTTTTTAAGTTGCTATTTAACCAAAAACACGGTTTACATTTTTATTCTTTTTACTCATAAAAAATACATACATCTTTTGAGTACACCATCTGTGGGAGTCTTTTAGTTTTGGTAAGTTATATTCTTACATTTTTTTGTTTCCTAAAAACTGAATAATTTTAGTCAACTACTAGGGTTTGGGTTTACTTTGGGGTTAATTAATTGGGATACTTACATTTTTGGGCGATTTGATTATTTTTTGTTGATACATTTCTGTTGCTAAGTAATAATTATGATCAAAATAAATGGCATGCACAATTAGCTCTGTGGAGGTTTTTTTATACAAAAAATATATTTTTATATTTTTTTTCTCTAAATGTTTTCTGGGTATTGTGTGCCGATAAGTCCAATTTTATTTTATTTATATTATTGATTTTTCTACTATGTATTGATTTCCTTCTTGATATACCCACTGTAACACATTCTCCTCTGGTTTCTCAAATTTAGCCAAATCTCTTCATACTTACTTCATAGTAAAGTCCTAGGACTCACCCTTCCTTCCTTCCTTCCTTCCTTCCTTCCTTCCTTCCTTCCTTCCTTCCTTCTTCCTTCCTTTCTTTCCTTCCTTCCTTCCTGCCTTCCTTCCTTCTCTCTATACCCCTTCCTGATTTGATTGAATCCAGTAGTACTAAAGATTCAAAGAAAATCAGTATGCATATGATGGCCTTACATTTATATCTTTAGCTTTAATCTCTCCATCCAGAACCTGCTAGTTCATTATATATATATATATATATATATATATATATATATATATATATATATATATATATTCACATGTATTATATACTATCTTATAATAACATATATTATATATGCATTATGTATATGATATATATTATAACTATTGTTAAAAAGAAAGTCACAGGGCCAAAAAGCATCAGTTAGGCCCAAGTCACCAACCAGGGTGTAATGCTTAATCTAACTGAAGTTTCCATTTCCCCAGAAATGTAGATTTCAACTGGTCAGTCAGGAATTTTCTCATTAGGCAACAGTGAGATAATTTATCCCAGGAGCTCTCTCCATTCCCACAAGGAAGATGAGGTGATCTGCATGACAAAGCTTCTGTTCTACCCCCACCCCTGCAAGGGAAAATAACCTTGCTTGGAATAATCCTTTTTTTTTTCCTAATAATTATCTTACCCCACCTTCTTTCCTATAAAACCTTTCATTTTGTACAACTCTTTTGAGACTCCCCTCTACTTGCTAGATGGGGTGCTACCCAATTCATGAATCATTTAATAAAGCCAATTAGATCTCCAAATTTACTTGGCTGAATTTTGTTTTTTAAAACTCTACAATATGTGTGTGTGTGTGTGTGTGTGTGTGTGTGTGTGTGTGTGTGTGTGACACTCCCTATTCCTTTCCCTTTCCTTATCCTTCTTTGATTTGTGTTCACCCCTCTGGTCGAGTGGTTTTCTTTTGTTTTTATATATTTTTTTATTATGTTATGTTTGTCACCATACAGTACATCATTAGTTTTTGATGTAGTGTTCCACGATTCATTATTTGCATATAATCATCCAGTGCTCCATACAATACATGCCCTCCTTAATACCCATCACTGGGCTCACCCATCGCCCTCTCCTCCAAAACCCTCAGTTTGATTGAGTCCATAGTCTCTCATGCATTGTCTCCTCCTCTGATTTCTTTTCCTTCATTTTCCCCTTCCTTCTCCTAATGTCCTCCATGCTACTTATTATGTTCCCCAAATAAGTGAAACCATATGATAATTGTCTTTCTCTTTTTGACTTATGTCACTTAATATAATTTCCCCCAGTTCCAGCCATGTTGATACAAAAGCTGGGTATTCATCCTCTCTGATGGCTGGGTAATATTCCATTGTATATATGGACCATATCCTCTTTATCCATTCATCTATTGAAGGACATCGCAGCTCCTCCACAGTCTGGCAATTGTGGACGTTGCTGTTATGAACACTGGGGTGCATATGGCCCTTCTTCTCACTACATCTGTATCTTTGGGGTAAATAACCAGTAGTGCAATTGCTGGGTCAATAGATAGCTCTGTTTTTAACTTTTTGAGGAATTTCCACACTGTTTTCCAAAGTGGCTGCAACGACTTGCATTCCCACCAACAGTGTGAGAGTGTTCCCCTTTCTCCACAACCTCTCCAATATTTGTTGTTTCTTGTCTTGTCAATTTTTGTCATTCTAATGGGTATAAGGTGGTATCTTGTGGTTTTAGTTTGAATTTTCCTGATAGTTAATGCTGTTGAACATTTTTTCATGTTTCTGTTAGCCATTTGCATGTTTCCTTTGGAGAAGTGTCTGTGGTTTTTTTGTTTTTGTTTCCAGGACCTATACTTGCCACTCCCTCTCTGTACTCTTCCCAGAATGATTCTGCATCTAGGCTCTTACACTGCAGTGATCTTGAAGATCAGCAATTCGGTCAGCAAGTCACTTCCCATATGCCCAGTTGTACCTTAATCCATTACCTTTTTGGGTACATAGCATTCTGTTAAATTGTAGCACTGGCTAGCAGGGAAACAGGCTGTTTAGCTTATTTCCTAGAGTGGGAAAGTCCTATTAGAGTTCCAAAGGTTGACTCCAGTCTCCTGTGTCTTGCAGGATACCTGACTTGCGTCACAGTGCAGAGGCACATCTCATTCTCAGCCTGCTGTTTCCAGATCACGAGTCCAGCTGGTTTGTCACTCCAATCACGTGCAATGGGGCGTATATCAGTGCCTTGATCGTTGTATTCTCCAGGCCATGGACGTGTACATGATGTTTTCGATCCCAGTGTGTCTGGTGACTTAACTTTTTAAAAATTACCTTCTTCATCATCATTAATAACAAACTTCAGTTAAAATTCAAATCAAGGGGCGCCTGGGTGGCTCTGTTGGTAAAGCATCTGACTCTTGATTTCAGCTCAGGTCATGATCTTAGGGTTGTGAGATTAAGCCCCGTGTCGGCTTTGCACTTGGGCGTAGAGTCTGTTTAAAATTCTCTCTTTCCCTCTCCCAGTGCCCCCTTCCCCCCACCAACCTCTCTCTCTCCACCCTCTTTAAAAAAAAAAAAAAGAAAGAAAAAATTAAATTAGATCAAGATGGCTGATGAGGTCAGAGATGATTTTGCTGGTTGAAGAACCACAGAATAAAACAAATTAAGTAAGTTTCAAAATACTAAATGCAAATGCATAATTCAGCATTCACAATTTCTACTTGAAATATTAGCTTCTCTTTATTTCAGTACCTAATTTATATAAACTTGGTCTTCTTAAAAATGCCTCCATATTTTATTTTTTATTTTATTTTATTTTTTTAAAGATTTTATTTATTTATTTGGCACACACACAGAGATCACAGGTAGGCAGAGGCAGGCAGAGAGAGAGGAGGAAGCAGGCTCCCTGCTGAGCGGAGAGCCCGAAGGGGGCCTCCATCCCAGGACCCTGAGATCATGACCTGAGCTGAAGGTGGAGACTTTAACCCACTGAGCCACCCAGGCACCCCTATATTTTAAAAAAGACCTCATTTACTTCCATGCTTTGTTTGGGATCACTATGAGGATTTTGTGTTTTAAAGATGCATGGACCACATTGTGTGGTCATAAGAAAAGTTATATTATACCTCACCTATGAATTTAACAGAATTTATTTTCAGTTCTGATACTTTATTCTACACACTGTGTCACTATGTTATGCCTCCTGATGCGATCTCTGGTCTTCTTGTGACCAGAGAGTTCCATGTACTTTGACATTTCACATATTGAAATTACCAGTGTATGTCAGTATGTATATTCCTAAGGAAAAAAAAATTATTTTCCTGATCAGGCAGGATCAAGCCATTCTGGCAATAAGATATGCTGATTGTGAAAATAAAGTTTGCCTATATCAAATGCATCATTGCAGAATATCTGCAATATCTCTGCTTTTCAGAATCTAACTATGAAAAGCCTTAAAGATCTTATTTAGCTTCTTAATATATAAAGGTTAGATACTCAGTATGATTCAGTATGCAATTAACCATGATAGAATTGGTAATGCAGACTTAATCTAACACCAGAAGTACCCTAAACAAGGATCTTGCGGATTTATTGTAGAATACACGCTTTTAATAGGGCTAGAAATGACACTACAGAGATAGGATGTCAGCACAGAATCAAAACTGAGTTTTTTCCTTTAAAAAAGTTGTTCTTGCTCTCCACCCTATGATCAGCATCTACAGCAAAGAAATTAAAAGAGAAAAAACATGTATTTAAGATTGTGGCAGAAACTCAAGAACTGGTTATAGACTGCCCAGACTAATAAGTAGAACACCTCTGTCCTCTTGCAATGGGTTCAGAAAGAAACAAACTGACTCATATTCAGCCAGTGTGACCAAGGGTAAAAATAGGTGAAAACAGAAGGAATTTGGTTCATCAGTTTCATTTTTCACCTAATGATTTGTTGTGATAGCCTCTTTTCTGTTAATTAGGCTTCATAATACAACTCTGTGCCAATAATGCTCGTGAGATATTATGCACTAGGTACTGTGCACCTGATTCTGTGAGATAATGTGTTTTATGGGGATTAGAACCTATGCCCTTCATTTCAGCAACAGTCAGCATGGAAATTACATATTCAGTTGATCCTGAGCTTTACAACTTCTAGATCATTGTGTACTTGCAAAAGATTTGGAAT
The DNA here is from genome assembly GCA_004023965.1 of Spilogale gracilis. Taxonomy (NCBI): domain Eukaryota; kingdom Metazoa; phylum Chordata; class Mammalia; order Carnivora; family Mephitidae; genus Spilogale; species Spilogale gracilis. The sequence goes on from PITA01002947.1 coordinate 136,707, forward strand.
ATAAATTAGCTTCAAAAAATAAACATGATTTCAAGTATGTAACTAGGGAATGGTTATATCCAAAATGCTTTAAAAAAAAGATTTTTTTTTCTGCTTTCCAATGACCACATATATGAAAAAATATTTAAATTCTACCAATATTCCAATAAATATATCAAATATATATTTGATATATATCTATATATTTAGATATTTGATATAGATATATATCAGATATATAAACTTTCTGTCTGAAGACCCACCACCACAGCTTAAAATAATCTTTCTTCCTCTGGATCCTTGTCGTTTATTAAATGTTTTATTAATTTGGCATTTACCTGGCACTACATTATATTACTAGTTATCCTGGATCTTACCTTTTCTTCGACTTAGCTCTAAGCTTCATTACAACAGTGTATGGTTTACTTCAGCTCATGTCTCTAACTCTCAATGTGGTATACTCATATGACCAGTGCTAGGGGCTCAGTAAATGGTGCTTAAAGTATACAATATTTCATTAACATTTTATTACATCTGACATTACTTAAACATGATGACTTGGTGACTAAAAAATATTTCCTCTTTCATCTGGATACTGTATAAAATTAAAATTTAAATATATACAGAGTTTTGATAAATATGCACTGTCACTTAAATAGGGCTGTTTCATTTACTTGAAAATGGCAAGGTTCCCAACCACAAGACACACTTGAACTTGGTTTTATATTGAGATATTATTTACATAAATCTCAATTTAAAATCCAGAATTTTCTGTGTCTTTAACTTACATACATCTTGAAACATGAGGGATGGAATATTGCTTTGTTCTAACTCAAAGTATTGGTTAACTACACATCAAAGATATCCAATATAGATCACTTAACTAAAAAAGCTAGAAGCCCTATTTTCTTTAACAAACTGATCTCTAATTCAATTAAGCTTCCTAGATCTCCCTTCTTGCAGATAATCACCTCAGTCCTCTGGAGGAGTAGGATGTCATAAGTCAGTAATGACAGGAATATAGATTCTCTCCAACCAAAGGCATACCTCCAAGAATTCACCAAGATTTGAGCAAAGAAGATAAGAAGACAAAGAAGACAAATATCTCAAGGGAGTTTTCTAATGCAACAGTGTCCTTCACTCCTATAATCACTCTTGAATCTAAATTGCCACAAATATGCTATAGTCCATCCAGTGCTCCCCTCCCTTTTAGATTTCTTGCTCACGTATTCACAAAAACCCATTTCCCTGATTTCCATGAACATCTATCAAATAGACTAACCTTCTCAAAGATTTTATGAAATATTAGCTATAAATGCAAACAATCAGAGTAGGCATTTCCCAGCCCTCCCTAAACTTGCTCTAACCACATGATTAAGTTCTGGCTAGTGAAACAGAAGTAAGGGTGTTTTATGTGTCTTAAGGAAAGCATTCCTAGAGATGAGGATAGAGGTGGAGAGTTGTCCTTCCCTCATATTTTTCTTCATTGTACTGGCCAAAATACTGTCTTCATGGGTAAAGCTCTTCAGCCAGGAGGCACATACTGAGAATAGCAGAGCAGGGAGAGAGAAGAAGCTGAGATTTTTACATGTGACAGCAGGAAACATCTATCTTAAGTTATTGTGACATTAGACTTTCTGAAATCCATACATGAACTTGACCTGAATAACATAATTCTGTATTCCCAATGCCAAAACATACTGATTCTTCAATAAATACTTGTCAAATAATATTACAATATTTAATTGGGTTAATTGTGTTTTAGTGTCCTTCTTAGGAGTTGGAAGCCACTAACTGAAAATCCTTAATTGTACTTTCACTCTTTCTTTTTCCACTTTTTTCTTTCCTTGAGGGAGAAAGAGTGCACTTGCGCCTGAGCTGGGGTGGGAGAGAAGGAGGGAGGGGCAGAGGGCTAGAGAGAGACAGCATCTTAAGCAGGCTTCATGCTCAGCAATGAGCTTCACCTGGGGCTCTATCTCACAGCCCTGAGATCATGACCTGAGCTGAAATCAAGAGTCAGACACTTAACTGACTGAGCCACCCAGGTGTGCCCCTCCACTTTTTTATTATCTAGAAAAAATAGCCTGTACCTAGAGAAACCATCCTACTCCCAGGAGAAGACTAAGATAATAAATAGGGTTCATCACTTTTTTTCTGATTGCAAGCCCTCTTTTTTTTTTTTTTTTTTAAACCTGGAACTGGTTATCCTAGAAGAAGAAAATGCTCAGGTATGAAGAAGACATTCTTGCCACAACAGCACAGTTAGGGTGTAGGGCTACACATTTTTAGTTAATGTTCTTATTCCTATAATTTATCATTAGAACTATCTATACATATATGTATATTTATATAATATAGTTATTCTTGGTTGGTATTAAGGTGTATGTTAAGTCATTTTGAGGGAATGACCTCAAGAATGTCTGGGACAGCAGCATCCACTTTCCCATGGTTTTTATGCAAATCCAAAAGACACCATCAAAGCCTTCTAATGGTGGCGTCAATGATCTGTCCCTAAGGAAAACATTTTCTGCATCGGGACCGGAAGTTTATAATCACTTCCACTTAGCCTTGTAAAAGTATTCAAGGGTAGCATCAATCTAAGATGGAAAGGCACACTAAATACATTGAGTTTTGAATTCAAGAAGAGCAAACCTTAAGGACCAGTTGATACATAAATTACAGTGATAGCATTTGATATGTAAATAAATGGATGAATTTAGATGAATGTAGCTATCCAAGGAAAGTTTACAGAGGCACAACATGAAAAGTCATGTTACCAACCCAAAATATGTTAGAATTTTGTTTTCTATTATGTTAAGACACAGTTGTTTGATTATTTTAAAGAGATAAAACAAGCATCATAAACTAAAAACGAGCACAGTGTCCTGAACAACCAGACCAAAATAAAACAAAGTAAAATAAAATAAGATAAAATAAAATAAAATAAAATAAAATAAAATAAAATAAAATAAAATAACCTCAGCAATGTAGGACAGTTTACCAGTACTAAAATAAAAGGCCTCCCAAGCTTTGGCCTCCAATGAACAGAATGTTCTTGGCTCTTTGGAGAAAGGGTTTTGGCCACTTTGTTTCTGTTCCTTCTCTGCTTCCCCAGACAAGTCAAAGCCCAATAAGCCCCTTAAGCATCTGGCAGCCAGGATGCCTGAACTGCTTTATCTGGATTTCTTATCAGTTTCTGAACAAATTGATGGGATACACACACAACTCCAAAGTTCCATCAGAGTAGCCCAACATTTCCTTGAAAATGTCAAGAGAACTGCTCTTGGCATTATTTTGCCTTTAGGAACTCTATTTTACCTCCCAAGAGATTAGGGGAAAGGGGACTTAAATGAACCTACCCAAGAACAGATTTTCTACCAACAGATATAAACTAAGACCTAGGAATTCAAGCCAAGTACTTTCAATAATTATCCCATACTTTGGGAAGATGCTAATATTTAGACCATGGTTCCTGGATTTCTAAAAGCTATATTTTATTCAAACTTACAAGATTTATGAAATCACACTAATATTGAATAAAAATAAAAAAATATCCAAAAAATAAGAGTTAATTTTGAAAGGTGTCTTTTTTAATTAAGTTCATGATAGAACTATAAGAGGAACTGCTTTTAGAAAAATAATCACAAGCAGAGGATGTTTTTCTTTTTACTTAGAGGTTAAAAATGTCCCCTTTTCTTTTCCTAGTCCCTTTTCCCTTTGTCATAGGCTCCAAATCTCAAAAAGGATGAAGGCTCCAAATCTCAAAAAGGGATTCTTTTTGGCTTCTGAGTTGGGCCAGATTCTTAGCCTTAGTTTTTCTCTATGCTATGTCTCCCTTTGGTTCTGTTGGTTCAGACTGTGGCTCGGTTGACAGTGCTATGTTTTTTCTTTGTTTGGTTGGTTTAAATCTCTGCTTATATTATGTCCTTTTGCTCATTCATTTCAACAGGCTCATCATAAGCTCAAATACTCTCTTATGCATGGATTCCTTTTTGGTAATATCTAGAACTATGCCTAATATAAAACATGCTTTAGAAAGAGAGAGTGAAACAGAGAAATGGCTACACAATTATGGAGGCTGAGAAGTCCCAAGCTCAGCAGTTGGCAAGCCGGAAACCCAGGAGAACTGGTGGTATAAATTCCACATTGAAGACAGGAAAAATCTTACGTCTCAGCTCAAATAGTCAGACAAGCAAAGTGTCCTCTCATCCTTTTTGCTCTATTTGGAATGTAACCTGATTAGATGAGGCCCACCCATTTTAGGGAGGGCAATCTGCTTTATTCAGTCTAGGATTCCACCATTAATCTCACCTAGAAACACCCTCATGACACATCCAGAATGATATTTGACCAAATATGTCAACATCCTATGGCCCACTCGATACATAAAATTAACCATCACCTGATTATACACATATAATGAGAATACGGTTAACTCAGTTACATAATGCATTTAAATCAGTATTAAACGCTAATAAAAAAGACATATTTTATCAAAAACTGTCATCCTAGTTGACTAAAGTGACTAAAATTTCACCATTATGTATTTTCTCCCATTATAGTATACATCATCTATGGCTTAAAAAAAATGTAAATGCCTCTGGATCATAGACATCTGCTTGAAAAATAGATTTCACTTTCTGAACCACAGTCCCCACTGCAAGCAGTAATAAATATAGCATTTATATATAAACACAATGTTAAGTGTTTTCATGCACCATCTCACTGAACTCGTTATAATCCAGCACTATAAGGTAGGCACTATCACCATCACCACTTTACGGACAAGGAAACTGGAATTTGGGCACTTGGGTGGCTCAGTGGGTTAAAGCCTCTGCCTTTGGCTCAGGTCATGATCTCAGGGTCCTGGGATCGAGGCCTGCGTCAGACTCTCCACTCAGCGGGGAGCCTGCTTCCTCCTCTCTCTCTGCCTGCCTCTCTGTGTACTTGTGATCTCTCTCTCTGTCTAATAAATAAATAAATAAAATCTTAAAAAAAAAACATATTCTTAAAAAAAAAGGAAACTGGAATTTAACAATATTAAATCATTTATCTTAAGTTTATATGGCATGTAGGTGCTAGAGCAGAGATTTAAACTCAGGATTATTTGATCCCATAGTCCCAGTTCTTAACCTCTGAATTGTACTAACCCTTTGCTAAATTAGTTATGTGGAAAGCACAGTTCCCCTTGCCCCACACCAGTCAGTAAGGTTGTGAACTGAGGGACATTCCCAGGTAGCAACAGGTGTAAATGGTGTGAAATGTAACTGATGTGACAGTGGGAGTATAATTGAAAAGATAGAACCATTAGATCAAAAAAATGTTTCTTGGCTGTGTGTCTCTGAGAAATTTATCAAACTTCAATGATCTTCATTTGTTTTATTATACATAAAATGGATAAATAGCATCTTTATTTAAAATACGCTTTCCTAGAATTTAATGATGTGATGTTAAAAGTAGTTATTATGGATACTTTTCTAAGATAAAATTTATAAGGCAAGAGCAAGATAAAAACATGATGATTTGTTGAGAAGAATACAGGAGACATTTTCATACTTCTGTTGTGTGTTAGTAACCAGGGTGAAATGGGTCAGAAGGAAACAGAAATGGTGGAAACTACTGTAGAGTTTTGGCAAACAATGCTTAGGGGACAGTGAGAGAATTAGCCTTCCTAGCGGTAGAAAGGTTTTCATTAGAAAGAAGGGGACAAGAATATGGGACAAGTGAGTAAGGGACACATTTTAGAAGGCGATACTTGCTGAGTTAAGGCACCTGGTTTCTTCCCATAGTTTAGATTACAGGATTCCTCAAAATTTTCTCAACAGGGGATGGGATGTAACGTAAAAAAATGAAACAAAACAAAAAAACTCAGGATTTTCATATCACAGTGATGTGACGATTGATTAGATTTTAGAAATGAGAGCACAGTATGAGGTTCAGATGCGAGGTGAGAAATGGTATTTCTGAGATAAGAACATAAGAAATCAATAAAGAAAAAAACAGTGGGGGAAGGATGAACAGGGCTGGAGTGATCATATATAAAGAAGAAAAATTGTTCAAACTTTTCTATCTTAGATAACTAGTAACTAATGATTATTATTAGAAATTATGACAAGAACAGTCCGTGCTGGTTTGATGGAGAAAGATATTAAACCTTGGATTTGAGGCAAATGAAAAAGCCCAAAATGGAGGTGAAAGTCAGAAGTGGGAGTTGAAAGAGAAATTATTATAGGTTTGTTAAACATAAAGAAGTGACCCTTAAAGTTAAGGAAATGAATCTGTTGGAAAAAGACAAGAGAGACAATAACAGCAACAAAAATGCAGACATAGCTAAATCATGCTTCTCTTTTGTGTTGCAATAAGTTCAATTTTTTGACATGTGGACAAATGTTCTTTCTAGCTGAAGAGCATCTGTCAATTAAAAATCTCCTCTGCAACTACGTTAGTCCTTTCAAATGTATGCAATGCATTTTTTTTCCAATGCATTACAAAGAAAGTTGACCTTTGAAAGAAGTCAGTATCAAGGCATTTGTTTCAAAGGACTCTTCCTTTTCCCTTAAAGGCAGTATTTTTTTTCAAATTCAACACATGGTATATAAAAACGTTGAAAATTAAATATTTCAAACCAATTTCACAAAGAAAAAAGCATCATCTTTCTCTGTTTTAAAATAAGGGGGTGGTTTTAATGTTAACATATTTTCTACCATAAGGACTTTCATACTCTTAGAAACTAGTCAAAGAACTAGTCAAGGAACTAATCCCTGAAAATATATGGGAAAATCACTTTATTTATTTTTTTAAATTTATTTTTACCAAAATAATTTTTTTCTCTGCTTACATGTCATGGTAAACCAATATGATCAGCCACTATTTGCAAGGCAAGGAAACAAATATATCCAGTTGACTCTGTAAATGACAAAATAAAACAATTTTAGAGCTTAGAAGACCAGTTCATATTAATTATTAGGGATTATGAGTTTAGGAGTATATTTTTAACTTTTAGATGGAAAAAAGAAACACAAAACAAAACACTGTTCTTCAAAATTAGGATAACAACTGAATCAGGAAATCCTGAGAGTCTCATTGTTCTCAAAAAGAAACCAGGAACAAAATAGGCAAAAATAAATATTTAATTTATGCCTATAAGTTGTTTAAAGTGGTCAACCATGACTCTACCACAACAAAGCAGCAACCAATCAATGACCATTCTAAATCTGGGCAAAAGAATGAGCTGTTCACTTTTTATAGTCTGTACAAAAATCAGAGTTTGCCAAATTTAGGCCTAGTATCCATGGCATTCAGATTCTACATATTTGAGGGGTTCTCACAATTTGACAAACATCGATTGGCCACATATTTATGTAAAGCTCTAAGTTGGAGAGTAAGAAGATAATGTAGACAGGCCTCTTGAGGTATGACAGGGGAAAGAAGATTAGTGTGGACTAGGAACACCATCCACACCCAGTGACTTTCCAGATCCTTCTCAACCCGCTTTGCATTAATTCAATCTTTAATTAGAACTGAATAGGAAGCGGAAAGTATTTAGCAGAGACCAAGTGAGTTCTCCTCACACAATAAAGCAGTCAGAAGAGAAAATTGACCAAATTCCCAAAGGCACTCTATGCAGTGGGTAGAACCAATATGCCAGGAGCTCAGGCCTTGAAAGTGGTTAAGTAGAATGTGAGTGGTACATGTGATGAGGAAACGGTTTAATGTGGAAGTTTTAACAACATAAGTAGCATCATGAGAGCAAGATAGGGGTGTTTATGTGTGTGTTCGCGTGCACACGCATATGTTGAGGTAAACAATTATAGTGGATACTACAAGTGTAGGAACTTGGAAATATTGTCTATGACTTTCGTTTGCTTTGTTTTCCATTAAGACTTCATTTCTTTAAAAGATGTTTTAAGTTCACAGCAAAATTAAAAGAAAAGCACAGGGATTTCCCTTATACTCTCTGTCCCCATTATTGCATATCTTCCCCCATTATCAACACTCCCCACCAGAGGGTACATTTGTTACAAATGATTTGGAGACTGATACGTTACAAGCCCATAGTTTACATTAGGGTTCATTCTTGATGTTGTGCACTCTATAGGTTTGAAAAAATATATAAGTGGCATGTGTCCATCATTATGGTATCATACAGGTTATTTTGACTGCTCTAAAAGTCCTCTGTGCTCTGCCCATTCATCCCCAAATTTCTGATAATTACTGAACTTTTTACTGTTTCCATAGTTTTGTCTTATCCAGAATGTCATATAGTTAGAATCACATAATATGTAGCCTTTTCAAATTGGCATTTGCACTTAGTAATATGAATTTAAGATTTCCCCATATCTTTTCATACTTTGACAGCTCATTTCTTTTCAGTGCTGAACAGTATTTCACTATCTGGATGGACCACAGTTTATTTATCCATTCACCTACTAAAGAACATCTTGGTGGCTTCCAAGTTTTGGCAATTATGAATAAAGCTGCTATAAATATCTATGTGCAGATTTTCGCGTGGACATAAGTTTTCACCTCCTTTGGGTAAATACCAAGGAGTGCAACTGCTGTATCATATGGCAAGAATACATTTAGTTTCAAAAGAGACCCCCAGACTCTCTCCCTCAGTAAGTACTTGCACAAGAATCCCCTTCTCAGACTCTGAGGGATGTTTCAAATTTAACCTTCAATCTACTCATGAGCAAAACTTCAATAAAATCAAAAAATAAAATTCAAAGAGTTTGGTGGAATATCAGACTTGTATTTCTTCTAAATAAGGTACCTTGCTAACACGTGCCTTAAGACAACCTAATTTTTACTCAGAGGCCAAAAGTATTACTCTACCTTAGTAATCAGTAGTGGCTCTCTTTGTAATTTTTGTGAATTAAAAAATATCCTCGGGGCACCTGGGTGGCTCATTTGGTTAAGCGACTGCTTTCGGCTCAGGTCATGATCCTGGAGTCCCAGGATCAAGTCCCACATCAGGCTCCCTGCTCGGCGGGAAGCCTGCTTCTCCCTCTCTCACTCCCCCTGCTTGTGTTCCCTCTCTGGCTGTGTTTCTCTCTGTCAAATAAATAAAATCTTAAAAAATATATATATCCTCAAAGTTGCCCTCATTTCTGTCACTGACCAAAAAAGCTGTCATCCACTTAATGGATTCAATCTATCATTTCTATGTCCAGGTGACACTCCTTATTTTCTCAACAGAAACAGCAACTGAGGAAAAATAAGCACAATAAGTATTCAAAAAATATTGTTAATTTGTCAACTTAACACAAAAGTATATTTCCCAAAATTCCATTTTCCTAGTTAGTGTTGGCTACAAAAGACACTTCAGGAGCACAGAAGTGAGGCAGAAGCCACATTCCTTAAGCTTTGGTTGATAAAAGATCCCAGGCACTGTGGCAGCTGTCACTGATTTGTTAGCTCCCTTCCTTGGTGTGAGGTAGCTTCCAGAACCACACCTTCTCCAGTCCTCACCAGCTTTCCTTTACCTTTTCCTTGTTCTGAGTGTGGATATTTGGTGCTGGGGAAGCATACCAGCTTCTCCTAAAAGTCACTCAAGCAACATAGACTTTCACTTACAAAGGCCACGATAGCTACAGCCACTGTGGAATTCTCAAACTTCCCACAGGAGAGATCCACAATGAGTGTGTGACAGGGCACCATTCTCCAAGGGGTCAGCAGGCCCTGGTGGTAAGTTGATTATATCAGACTGCTTACATCAAAGGAAGGGCAGTACTTTATTCTCTCTGGAATAGATACCTATTCTGGATAAAGACTTGTTTTCCTTGCCTACTTTTTTTTTTCTTGCAAAACCACTAACTATCCTTAGACTTACTGAATGCCTTAGTCAACTGTCATATATTCCTTGCAGGACTGCTTCTGATGACTAAATTTGTGTTCTGACCAAGGAATTTTATATAAAAAATGAAGCATAGCAATACCCACACGACTGATAGTGCTATATTGTCCACCACTCTGAAGCAGATGAGCTAAGAGAATTGTGGAATGAACCTCTAAAGATTCAATTACAGCACCATCTGGAAGTCAGTTCCTTGTAAGCCTGAGACAGTGTTCTTAGGACGTCAGTATCTTCTAAATTAATGACTACTATATGGTCACCATACCAGGCAAGAAACCACATATGATGTCGGTGCTTTCTGAGAGCAAAACAAATATGGGATGGATAGTGAGAAAAAAAAATATATATATATAGTCACAGTTAATGACCACGACCATATGACCAGCTGCAGAAAAAAGGGCCGTAATGAGTTATCTTGACATTTAGACTGTCATCTAACTGGATGACTCTGTGTTGAGAATTCAATAGTATTGTTCTCATGTCTTGAACCTGTTGGGTATTGCTTATTTACTTTGATAGGTGGGTAAACTTAAAGAGTTGGTAACTCCAATTTCAGCTGTCCCTCCACATGTAGTTTCACTTCCTGAGTAAATCAACACATTCTTCTGATACCTGGTACATAGACACAGCCCCGAGCTTGTGAATTTGTTTTTGTTAGAGGACAGAATCAGATGCAGTTTTATTCCCCACTGGTAAGAACAGCAGCAGTATGTCTTCAGAATCCTACTTTGGAGGTGTATCAGCTCTCCAGTCCTGTGATACTCTAATTTCCAGGGTTATCAGCTGCCTGCAGTCCATAGGAGGCCACGCTGGTCCATTACATAGATGATATGCTCTTGTATGGACTTGCTTAAGAGTAGGTAGCATGACTTTGGAAATCTCAGTAAGATAAATGACTGCCAGAGGGTAGGGTAAAAAAAAAAAAAAAAGTCCCACAAAGCTTTAAGAACTTGCCATTTGGTGAAATGTCCATGTGTCCATTGGTGTGTGGCCTTGTATTGGTTCTCTACTGTTGTCATAACAAATTTCCACAAAACTTGGTGGTTTAAATAAACACAAGTTGATTATCTTCCTGTTCTTCAGGTCAAAAATCCACTATGGCTCTCACCAGACTAACATTGTTATGAATGTATATGAATGTATCAATAGGATACATTCCTTTCTGGATGCTTCTGGGGGGAAATGCCTGATGTGGCATTTTTTAAAAGATCTGAAGGAATTCAAGAGCTGAAACATGGACACCTTGGTAAGAACACTTAGGCAAGGGGAGAAACAGATGTCAAGGTCATCAAGTAAGAGTATGTTTGTCAGGTTTGGGGACCACTGAAGAGGCCAGTGAGCACAGGGGAAACGGCCTGGACGTGCGTAGGGAGCTGATGGGGAGAAATACGTGCTGCCAGGGAATGTAATGCCTTCTTTATATGGCATCGTAGTTTGAATGACCTGGGAAGGGAGGGTCATTAGAATGGCTTCCACAAAGGACTGGCATGACCAAATACCATATTCTTATAAGAAAAAAAAATAAGAATCATTAATAAAATATAAGGATGAATTATTGGTACCTGATAAGTAATCCAAGAATGGCACATTATTGTATCAACAGCCCTGGATTAGACATCAAGAGGTTAGTTTTCTTGTGAATTTTGTAAGTATTTATTTGCATGACATCGGATTTAATCTATGCAGCGACTAGGATGTTTATGTGCAATTAAAAAAATAACATGAATTATTAAGGGAAATCAGTTTCTTCCCATCTCACCTAGCCAGGTGTTCAGATTTCTGACATTTCTTTGTATCTTTCCCAACTTATTTTAAAATTAAATCAAATGTATATGTAGTTGTAATTTGGTGATTTATTTCCAATAGTTCTATGCAGGAAGAAGCAAGTAATGACTTTTCAAATGAACATGATGATTTCTATAGCACTGTCTCTACTCCCTTGGCTTGACTTGCCTTCCCATTGAACTAACTTTATCCACAGCAAGTCTCTAGTGACCGCAAAACCCCCAAATTTGGAGTCATTTCGAAGTTGATAATTTTCTGTGCATATAAAATCATTTTTTAAAAGAATGTAACAGCAGTTGATTTTTTAGTTCCAAACTGAGATTTTGAAGAGAGTTCGAAAAAATCTCCAAAGATTCTCATTTTGTAAACCTCTGGCATTTCATCCATAGTTGTTATTTATTTGACATTGACTGAAAAGTTGATAAAGGTTTCAATCTCAGGTTATAATAAAGCTATATTTTACTGTTGAAAAGTATATCATTACATACAGCAAAGTATAGCCATAATGTGATAAGGCTGTTACTTTAACAAACTAACCAGCTACTAAAAATTCATAGAAAATAGTGACTTTTTCAAGCTTTTCACTTTCAGATGGTGTCTGCGATTGTAGTGTTTTATTATTCAATACTCTAAAATAATTCCATTCTTTGTTGATATAATCATTTTAATTTTAGGACCATCAGCTTTTATAGTACAACTAAAAATGTATGTTTA